>LPNX011221553.1:689923-701022 GCA_001517045.1 Pseudotsuga menziesii | reverse complement strand
GAATTATTACTTTTAGTGTACTTACGTGAGGAATGTAAGCAGTAGCTACGCTTACATAACTCACCTACATATTATGAATTGCATGAAATGTTGTTGAGTAGTAATGTCAAATAGTGTCGCTAAATATTAATTACTGTCGTTAGTAATTAACTATTGTTGATCAATGTAAATGATGTCGATTAAAGTTAATAATGATGATTAGGGTTAATTAGTGTTGATAAGACTGCTATTAATTTGATTGTAAGTTTTAAATAAATGTTCATAATGATTAAGGTCTCTTAATAATATTATTATTAACTTGAATAATAAATGTCAATTGAGTGTGGATGTCGATTAGTTAGTCCTACTAAGGCTAATATTAACTTGTTTATAAGTGTTAAATAACTATGAATTGTGTTAATTAAGTTTAACTATAATTAAGGTTTGACTAGTGAAGGTGGTAAATATTTCCATTAATGATCATTAAGATTAATTAAAATTAATTTGGATAAAGTAATTAATAAATATTAAATAAAAGGATTAAAGTCAATTGAATTAAAAGTTATGGTTGGGAAGTGACCCCAAACAACACCTTGCAATATTAATTTAATATTTAAATTGTCCAAGTCAACTTAAATTATTTCAAATTAATCCAAGTCCAAGTTGAGGGCTCAAGGACTTAAATGGTAGATGGAATGGGGTTGGATAAATTTATGATGAAGATAGGGGTAGTAATGGGGGAGGTTGGCAAACATGGGGATAAAAGGGAGAAAGGAGGGAGGAGAAGGGGAGCATTCTTACCTTAGTTTTTGGAGAAGTTTTGGGAGAAGAGGGATGCAAGGAAGGGATTTTTGTTGGAGATTGTTATTTTGAGGGGATACAACAACTGAGAGCTTGTACTCGGTTTGGACTCGGGGGTCCAAAGGGGTACCTTTGGAGCTGGGTGGTCGGCGAGACCTCGCCAGTTGGCAGGGTGGCAAGACTAGTTTGGGCTAGTTGAGTTTTAGAACTTGGGAAAGACTTTTGGCTGCAGGGAAAAGCAAGGAGAAACGGAAAGCAAGGACAGCAACAAAGGTGGATCTACTAGCTACCTACATGTATTTTCCAGCAGTATTATGGCCAATTCTGTTTATTAAATGTTAAAAGTTTATATGGAAAATTATGTTTATTAAATTTTAAAGAGTTTATATGCTGTGATCATCCTTGCTACCTGCACAGTTAACAGTAAATTGTTAGAATAGATAAAACAACATTATAGATTTTCAAACTGTATATATATATAGTGAATTTTCTGACTGTAAATAAAAACTAAAGGAGACCCAGTAGGGGGCTCTACACTACAATGCAATATCATACCCCTTGAACTTCATGGGCACCACACTCAAACAAATAAGGCCCTTGGTCTTCGGGTTGGAGAAATCCTTATCCAGGAAACCAGTTTCCCCATAGTCAAGCACCTCATCTGCAGTATCAGAAACCACAACTGCAACTCCCTAACAGTTCTACACCAATGGGTGCACCACTTCACCCTGAACTACTTGCTCAACCTAATCCCAATCTTAATAATAAGGAATTGCAACAATTTGAAACTTCCAACATGCCTGCTTATTCCATTTCCCCTCTCTCTTGCAATGACTTACATTTACGATCAGGGAGGGTAGTGGAACCTATTTTCATTAAGGATGTTCCATTATTTGTGACTGGAGAGATAATGAATCAATGCTTTGAGAACTCATTCAGTACATCAATCCCCATTAGCAAGGATGTTGAAACACCAGATGAAACACCATTCGAAACATAAACCAAAAAACACGATGAAACACCAACCGAAACACTTGCAGAGACACGTACTAAGACTCAACCTGTACAAATTTTGATAGAACCGCCATATCATGAACATGTAGCCTTGTAGAAAGAAGTAGAGCAACCTCGTTTCAATCTCCCAAAAGAATTGAAAAATATTTATGTAAATATTCCACTGCTACAATCCCTACATGATGTACCTATCTACGCCAAGAATGTTAGAGATATGTGTGAAAAATCCAGGAAGAAATCCTAAGGATCCTCCTATAGTTCATGTGGTGGGGAAGTTATCTGAACTTATGATGAGAAGGGACCCACTGGATAAATATGATGACCTAGGTAACCCCACTGTTACAGTTTATATCGGGCATACCCAGATCCCCAATGTTTTGCTTGATTTAGGTGCCACAATAAATGTTATGACCATTGATACTGTAAAGAAATTAGGACTCACTAATCTCAGGCCTACCCCTACCGTATTAGAATTGGCTGAAAAATATATGATCAAAACAGAAGGAATCTTAGATGACTTGGTAGTCTCCGTCAACTCATGGGAATACCCTACAGACTTCCTTGTTTTACAACCTAAGTCACAGATGGCGGGACACCCATTAATCTTAGGGAGACCATGGTTAGCTACAACAGATGCATGTATCAGTTGTATATCAAGATCCATGATGATTTTTGATGAATCTAATATTAAAAACATGAGCTTATATTCTCTAGCTCAACCATGCTCAGAGGATTAAACTCCATTATGGATGGGACAGGAAGGTACTCAGCCATTGCTAACAATTGGGAGGGCCGAAACTTTAAAAAACAAGACTGAAGATGATACTATTTGTAGTTTTATTAGTGAGCCAAGGTCTGTCACCAAACGTGCATATCAAATCTTGAACAATACCTTAAATGAACTAGAACAAGAAGAACTTACTGAAGAGACCCTAGTGAGTAATGCTGAAACAATCCCAGTAATTGAAATCTTGAAAAGTATTCCAGTAGAAATTGAACTAGGGTAGGCATTGAATATTAATCCTAATATTAAGGCCGATGAACTGGAACATCTGATTCCATTGCTGAAAAATCATAAGGGGTAATTTTCTTGGGAATATACAGACAAGAGGGGTATCCACTCAGGACTTTGTACTCACCACATTTATATCAAAAATGATTCTAGGACAGTATGCCAACCTCAATGCACAATGAACCTAAACTTAAGAGACATAGTGAAGGAAGAGATTCAAAAACTGTCAGAGGCATGTTTCATCTATCCTATTCCAGACAGTGAGTGGGTTTCCCCACTAGTGATCGTACCCAAGAAAAATGAAAAATGGTGAATTTGTGTAGATTATAGAGAATTGAATAAATAAACACAAACATACCACTTCCCTTTACCATTTATCGATCAGGTCTTAAATACCTTGTCTAGAAAAATGTTCTTTTCTTTCATGGATGGTTTTAACGGATATAATTAGATCCATATTTCCCCCGAAGATCAAGATAAAACCACCTTCACTTGTCCTTGGGGCACCTTTGCATATAGGGTGCTTCCTTTTGGGTTATGTAATGCCCCAACTACATTTCAATGAGTTGTAATCATAATCTTCTCTGAGATGGTAAATAATTGCATGGAAATAATTATGGATAATTTCACTCCCTATGGTAGTAGTTTTGACGAATCTTCAAGAAATTTGGGAAAAAATTTAGAACGATGTGAACAGAACCACCTATCCCCGAGTACTGAAAAGTGTCATATGATGACACGTGAGGGTATAGTTCTTGGGCATTTTATCTCTGCTGCAGGAATCCAGTAGATCCAGCTAAAATAAAGGTAATTACAAACATTCCTAAAATAAAGGTAATTACAAACATTCTACTATACACAATTTATAGATTTTTTTTCTAAATTAGCATCCCCTTTATTCACTTTATTTATGAAGGATGTACAATTTGTTTGGATAGATGCATGTCAGGAAGCATTTGCAGAACTGAAGAAAAAGTTGTCCACAACACTTATCCTAAGAAGGCCTAATTGGGCCTTTCCTTTTCACATATCTTCTGACGCTTCAGATACCGCTATTGGAAAAGTTTTGGGACAACAAGAAGGTCACAACCCGTATGCTATCTATTATGTTAGTAAGAATCTGGCCTTTGCTGAACTAAACTATACGGTAACCAAAAAAGAGTTCCTTTCTATTGTTTATGCCATTCATAAATTTAGGCATTATATTATCAAGTATTCTACTTGTTTGAATACTAATCACTCAACTATTAAATATTTAATGAATAAACCTATTACTAATGCTTGAGTGACTAGGTGGTTGTTGTTGTTATAAGAATTTGATATTTGTTACAAGAATTTGATACAAGACCAATAAAAGAAAATGTGGTTGCAGACTTCCTTTCTTAACTAACTCATAATGATGATGATTCACCAGTCAAGGACTCCTTTCCTGATGAGAATTTGTTGGTTGTCTCAGCTTCTTCCCCATGGTATGCAGATATCACTAATTATTTAGCTGTAGGTAAGCTTCTAGTGCACTTATCAAAACGAGAAAGAAGAAGGATCTTGAAACAAAATGCTAGATACTGTTGGATCGAAGGTAATCTCTTCTACACAGGGCCTGATTTGGAAATTAGATGTTGTGTGAAGGAAGATGAGATTCACAACATCCTGAAAGTCTACCATGATGGGCCATGTGGAGGGAATTTCACAGATAAGAGAACTGGTCATAAGGCATTAATAATGTGATAATTTTGGCCAGCTATGTTTTAGGACACGAAGAAATATGCTCAAGCCCGCGACATCTGTCAAAGGATGTGCCAGCTAAACATATTGGATGAAATTCCGCTTCAACCACAATTAATGGTTGAACCTTTTGACAGATTGGATCTGGAATTTGTAGGGCCTATCAACCCTCCTTCAAAACATAAGGTTTATATCCTCGTTTGCACATATTACATGACTAAGTGAGTGGAGGTTTTAGATTTGGTAAAATCCAATGATAAAATTGTGATAGATTTCTTATATGGAGAGATATTCAACCACATTGGAGTACCCAGAGAGATAGTAACAGATGGAAGACTATAGTTTGTGTCCTATAAAATGGAATCCCTATTTCAAAAATATCATATTCAACATCGGATAACCTCACCATATCATCCATAAGCCAATGACCAGGTGGAAATCACTAATAAGGTAATTGAGGTTATCCTTACAAAAGCAATGAAGAGATTCCATAGGGATTGGGATGAAAGGATTCCAGAAGCATTATGGGCCTATCGTACTACATGGTGCAATAGTACAGGTTTCTCCCCACATGAACTGGTGTACAGAAAGAATGTTGTTTTTCCCATTGAATTCGAGATCAAAACCCTAAAGACAACTATGGAAGAAAATATGGACTTAACAGAGGCTCATAGGAACCGATTGAATCAATTAAATGAATTAGATGAGAAGCAAACAATTGGTGTACATCACACGGCATTAATTCAACAATAGTGTTCCAAATTGCATGACGATTTTATAAAGAATAAGGTATTATGTGAAGGATACTGGGATTTGTTATATGATTCATGTTTCAAAAAGTATTTCAAGGGAAAGTTACGTACAATATGGTTGGGAGCCTACAGAAGAGATAAGGTATTCGACAATGGAACCATCTGTTTGACCACTATTGATGAAAACCAGACACCTTCGTTTGCGAATGGTTATTGACTATGGATTTATCATAAACCTATCTCAAAGGATGCGTTCATCTCTCATGTTGTAGTTGATCCACACTGTCAATTGATACAAGATCATGGGTTTTCCCCTGTTTCTAAGAATCTTTAAAATCTACTGCAAATTCCACACATAAAATTGTATATAAATAAATTGTTGTTTTCCTTTATTTTTTAAGCTTTGATTGGTTTGTTGTTTTGAGAATTGTGTACATGAATATATGTGAAGATTCATTCAAAGGGAAGCAGCCGCGCTGGGCCAAGCAATTGTGGGAATTTCAGATGATTCTTCTCAATTTGAATTACTCCTTGTAAATAAAAGAGAATATAATTACAAACCTCTGTTGAAAATCCGTCATTTTCCTCATGCTTTTATGAAAACCTCATCCAAAAATTTTCAGCGAAAACTCCACCAAAATGCCTATTTTTCTCCACTAAATCTCTACTAAACTAGTTATTTTTTCGCTGCAACTCTGCAATTTTTTCCGTCAAACTGGCTATTTTTTCGCTGCAACTCTACTATTTTTCTGCTAAAGTGGCTATTTTTCCACTGCAACTCCGCTATTTTTCCGCTGCAAGTCTGCTAATTTTTTGTTGTAGCTCGACTATTTTTTTCGCTGCAACTCTGCCAATATTTTTTCTAAAATCTCACTAAAATTCCGTCACATATTGGGCGGATTTTCACCCAAATATTTATGTTTTATGATAATATTCTTCTAAAGGTCCACCACCCTACTATAGTTCCTGAAAAGAATGCCAAAGAGTTCAGCTATCTTCCACGCGTCCTTGAAATTAATGTTAACATGAACGTGTTCAATCTGTTCATTGGATGATGCCCAACTTGTTCTACGAAGGCGTGTGCGTAATTATGTCCCTCTCGATTAATTCGGCATTAAAGGAAGCCACCTAGGAAAGATGACGATTCAGTGCGATAATGACAAGGTATGAGTTCTGATTATAAGCATGATTAAGCATGAATTGATACGGTAATAATACCATTATACTATGCCTTTTAGTCCATGTCAGCAACATGTAAAGAATTAAACTTCACGTGAATCATGTCAAATATCCCACCTATACTTATTTAACGACTGTCGTTCCATCCAATCTATACATTAACCTGTTAAAATATCCGGGTCCATAAATATGTTGATTTTATAAAAATATCAACAGGAGCCGACTATACATTAATTTTTTTGCATGCTACAAATTCAACGGTTGATATTATAGCTATTGCATTCACCATTGGAACTAGCATAATAGAGGCAGTATGGGTCTTTCAGTAAGGTACGAGCCTAAGAACTTAGATTCCCTTCATGAAAACATATAAGTCTTTGTTATCTTTCAACAAGCCACATCGATCGAGTACTTTCAGAGAGTAGATGGATTTCTTGAGGAGACAACACTCCAATTTTCCTTGAATTTGACTAGAGATCATTTGGAGATCAGAGGACTAAAGATAGATGTATCAGAGGATGCTTTAGCAGAAGTCACAGGATTACCCAGAATCAGGGATAGATGGTTTTTCCAAAAGAGGCACAACTTGATAGCATTAGAAGAATTCCTTATAGCAGGAGAGCGTGTGCAATCGAGGTCCAAGGGAATAACACTGGAAACATAAGCAAGAAATTGGGACCAGGTTTCCATCTTTTTGAAGAGGCACATTACTTGTGAAGGAAGGTACAAAGTTGTGTATATTTATGATTTTCTCCTGCTTTCTCATTTGCATCATGGTAGATTGCTAAACATGCCATGTTATCTTCTATGAACCCTACAAAACATGGCACATTATGTGAAAACATATTAGCACCCATTATCCTCTATAACAAACCATGGAATAATTAAACTGCTAGGATTATCCATTATCCTCCATTATCCTTGTTACAAAACTTTGTCCCAACTCAAAATCAAATTAGTTTTCAATTTTCCTCATCTTATATGATGGAGGATACCTTAATGTCTCCCTTCAGACAGATCTCTTCCTATCAACTTCAACTTATATTGCTCTGGGAATGAGATTTAGTGTTTATTACAATACCTTGAGGATTGTAGTCATTAGTGTTAGTTTCCCTCGCTATTGGGTAGCGATAATACCTTAATGTACCCAAATCAATGGATTCTTCAAGTGTTTGAATTCAATACCATTTTATCACACCTGTTAGAATGTACTCAATACCTTGGGGACCATTTTCATTACTGGTGGTTTCCCTCACCTTTGTAAATGGTTTTCATCAATTAATGGTAATCAAATAGTTACCTCCATATTTGACTTCAACTCCTCTATTCACATGGTTAGGATTTGCACCTTTGGGTGGTTTGGATTGAAGACCTTGGGCCAACAATAGCATCATCATATTTTGTTATTGCTTGAGTTGTGGAATACCTTGTCACACATCATATGAAATTTGTTGAGACATAGATGCACCTTGTGTTTCTTGTGGCTATGATCGATTATTGAGCATGGATCCAAGCTGTTCATTTGTGGGCATGAATCCCCTAGATTTTACATGGTATCTTTTTGCACATTGTGTGGCCATGATAGTTACATCACTTATACACATGTTGTATCTACCTTCTATCTTTATGGTGATCATTTGTACATTGACATGTATGTCCTAGAGATCAAATGTTTTGACATTTTACTTTCTTTCAGGTACCTTCATTTGAGCCTACTATCTTAGTTTCTCTAGTTTCTTCAACTCCATAACCCAACTATTCCTTATTTATAATGTATTTAGTATATCGTCTTATTGTGTAACCTCATACATTAGGGGGAATTTTTAATAGCCAAAATTGACACTTCTTCGTCCATGACCACATTTACATGTTTCGGTCACATGACGAAACTTAATGCATGACTACACAACATGAACTTATTGTCACTCACCCAAAGAACATTTAATGGATCGAAGATCCATATTTGGAAGTTTTGTAGCATCCCCATACATCTTTCATGGTCCATCATATACCTAGGAATATGATGAACAAGTTTTGAGACCAAATTATCTCCTGAAAACCCTTAGAAAAACCCTAAAAATGTCATTTTTTCCCAAAAATGCACCTTGTACATGGTCCAATAGAATTTTTTACCTTTAACATGTGTGTTTTTAGTGTTCCACTAGCTTGTTACACACAACTTTACTTTGTTCCATTAGTGTGTACCTAAAAAATGCTCAAAAAATATTAAAAATATCGAATTTTGGGTGGTTTAGGTGGTTTTGGAACTTCCTCGGTTGTAATTACTCCATCCTACACCCTATCTCTTCAATTTTCTATATAAGAGAGGGAGAGGGGACCATGAAAGGGACTTAAACTTGAGTACTGTTATGCTGGCAGAATTTGGAATCTCACCCCCCTCACCTATGCCCTAGTTGCCATCTACCTTTGTTGCAGAGCTTGGAGGTCGAGGTTCTTGGAGGAGAGAAGCAAAAGATCCAGATCAAAGGTTTCACAGTGTTCCTTGAATGATGAGAAGGTATATTTTTTACTTGTTTCATTGATTAATAAATATTTGACATAAATACTGTGTGCAAGTGTTAGGTTTGTACAGAAATATGTAAGGTTAGATTGTGATAGCCAAACTGCAATATTCCTGAAAAGAACCTTGCTTATCATGCTAATACAAAGTAGATTGATGTGCAATATCACTTTATGAGAGGTATGGTTGAAGACAAAAAAGTGTTTATGGAGAAGGTTGACACCTTGAAGAATGTTGCAAACTCATTAACAAAGTTTGTCAGTACATAGAAGTTCTCTTGGTGTAGAGAATATATGGGAATTGATGCCCTAAACCTATGACTTTATGAGTACATGATGTTGAAATTTTGTAACTTCGAAGAATATTCTATATGTATCTTTTGTGGTCCCCGATGGTCCTACCAGGAGAACCACTTGTATTACATTGTACCCCAATGCTCCTAATCGGAAGAACTAATAAGAGTCATGAGGTAGTCCCCTCTAATTGTAAAGGTGGGTCATCAGCACCCCAGTGTGGTTACTTGAGCCTACATGTGTAACTCGAGCCTACATGATTTAACTCAAGCCTACATGTCAAATGAGTTAACTTAAGTGAACGGATGAATATAAATAGAGGTGTAGTGCTCCTCATTGGACACACACACTCTCACTTGTGTAGCGCATTAGTGGAGAAGAGAAGTAGCTGGAGAAGGAGGAGGATCAAGCTTTGATCTCCTTGCTGGTTTTATCTTTTATATTTTTGGGGAATCTATATTGAGGAAGATTTTGCTGGGTTTTTCCCTTTAGGGTTTTCCCAGGATAAATCTTTGTGTTCCTTTTGTATGGTTGTGCTTGTCTATCTTTCAGTGATCCTGTTTATATGCTTTTGTTATGAAAATTAAATGAAATACTGATGTCTTAGCTAAGCATATGGAAATTTAACATGGTATTAGAGCTAACCTAAGAAGAATACATTGTGCAGCTACATAAGCTAGGGATTTTTACTTTTTGGGTCTCTACCCACAATCCATCAGCAAAAGTATGCTAGGCTGACTCTCCATTGAAGGCCACATCTTTTTGTCGAAGCAAAATTCGATTCCGAGCATTTTCAGTTTTCGATGCGGAAATTAGGGCTTTCTACAGAAGAGGAATTTTTGAATGAGACCAGCATAGGATTTTTATCCTCATCAAAAGCTAAGTTTAGAAATTTGGTTGGGTGAAACTCTGTGAAAGTCAAACCCTAGTTTGACCCCTAGCTAGAAAAACCCTAAGTACTAAAACAGATAAGTTTTGGTACATTCGCTATATCCTGAGATTGGCAAATTATCAGGGTCTGAAAATTGCAATATCCGAAGGGAAAATCCTTATGTACACTGTGTCCAAATTTCAGCCTCAGATTCGCTATATTCTGGGAGATATTATCCCTCCAAGTTAGGGTTCTAGCCTCTTCTAGAATTCATCCTTAAACAGGACACCTGGGGAGAACTACAATATCTTGGGCTACATAGATCCAAATGGAATTGATAAAAATTTCCTATAAATTTCAAGGAATTTAATTTTAGTGTCCCAAATAGCATACTCAGAAGATGAACCAGTGACATGTGGCATGTCGTACAACTTTGCTGTTCTGAACAGTCCTGTAACAGGTCACCTTGGGAAAAAGATCATAAATACAAAATGGTAAAACCAAGTCTGATGAAACCTATGGTGTTGGATCAATAACATTCTAGGTTACCTCTGTACTAAATTTCAGACATATAATATCAGTAATTTTGGAGATATCACAGAAACAGTAACAGGCATTTCTGCAGAAGAAATTGGAAATCTAGGGCTTCCTGTTCCAGGAGCTTCCCTCCACTGTTTTCAGAAAAGGAGTACATTGGACAAATCCATTTGAAGAGATATATATATCTATCTAATTAGATCTTAAATATTCCAATTTTTTAAAATTAGGGTTTCTGTGAAAAACCCTAGATTAGCGAGCTTTGGAACCAAGACGGAAACCTCAAATCGGTAAGATCTAATCCTTTGCTATTTTCATTTGAGGTTCTCGTTTCAAAGTGATCTATCACATCATATTGATGATAAGCTTGGTGAATTTGACAAATTCCAAGTCTAGAAGTATATGATCTCTTTGA
>LPNX011221553.1:594251-689660 GCA_001517045.1 Pseudotsuga menziesii | reverse complement strand
GATGATGAAGCAGAATGATCAAGAAGGAGTCTACCCACGAAACAAACAAAAGATAAGTATTCAATTGTCATTTAATGATATTGTTTTGTTATGCATTTGGTTGTATTTAGTTGATGTGTTATGCATGATAGATTGTTTGCATTAATGACTGTATACTACTAATATGAATGTGATGGGTAAGTAGCTCATGGTGCTATACAACTCTCCATTGCTACTTATCAAACCTCTTTGCTGACATATTGGATTAGTGCACAATCTCAATAATGTCATGGTGGAAATGGAAGGCATCTAGAAAGTTTATGTGAGATATGGATGAATGTTGTATTGACTAAACAGTTGCATGATGCATAATAATTTGTCGTTATGCATATGTTTTATGAAATAGTTCTAACCATGCAACTGGTGCATTTGAATTGTAGGAAAGGTCATGTACAACCTCCTACAAGAAAAGAAGGATGAGACTTTTTCCAAAGAACAAGTGATGACAATTCAAGATTCACTCCAATAAACATGAATCTGAAGCTCCTAGGGTCAGAGACACCATGAAGGAAGAAAGAGCTTCAGAGAGTGGTAGATCCACCTTAAAGGATGAAGACCACCATGGGTACAAGAGATAACTCAAGATGAAGAAAAGAATGCTATGAAAGAAGCTATGATCAAATAATAACAGTTGATCATGGGGAATGATGTATACGTTATGATGGAACAAGTGTACAAAGCAAGGTTCGTGATTCTCCCTAGAAAGAATAGACTATGACATGACATACTCTATTGACCAGTATATATCAAGCATAGAACCACCTGTACAGAATGAAGAGGGAAGATAATACTCCACTTCAGGGGGAGTGACTACAGAAAATTATATCTGAGTTCGACATGGTATGACATGATGGATAGCTTCGTGATGGATCGAGACTTTACCAAGAGTAAAGTGGGTTCCAACCTTCAAGGTTGAATATAGAAGACTAGGATATGTTGATGACCTGAGAAGACAAACTCATAGAAGATGTTATGATACTAGAATGATGTTTGGGATATAGTACTCAAACTAGAAAGAAAGAATGTGGTATCTTCCAAATGGATTTGCAAGATAAGATATGTTGTTGATAGAAGTAAGGTAAGACTTGTGGCTAGAGGTTTCTATCAGAAAGAGGGAATTAATTCTGAATAGACACTTACTCCAGGAAGCAAGGTACACTTCCTTCAAAACTATCATGGTAGTTTCTTCCATGATGAAGTAAAGAAAAGCCTTCCTTAATGGTATGATTGAGGAAGAGTTTTACATCGAATAGTCATGAGGATTTGAAGTTGAAGACAGATGGAATCAAGTATGCAAGTTGAAGAAGGCCCTCTATGGCCTGAAGTAAGCTCCCAGATCTTGGTATGGAAGAATAGATAGTTTCCTGATGAGCATGGGCCTTGCCAAGAGTAAAGTCGATCCTAACCTTTCCTACAAGGTTGTAGAAGATGTACTTGCCATTCTATTAATATATGTGGATGACTTATTCTTGACAGGGAATGAGAAATAGATCATGGAAAGCAAGAAGAAACTAGTAGAAGAATTTGAGATAAAAGACCTTGGGTTAATGCATTATTTCCTAGGTCTGGAAGTATGGCAAAGTTCAGAAGGAATCTTTCTCAACCAGGGAAAGTATGTGGTAGAGATATTGAAGAGATTCAATATGTTGGAATGCAAAGTCATGGCCACACCCATGGACTCCAGCCTGAAGCTGTTAGCTGATGACTCATTAGAGTTAGTGGATGTGACTCACTATAGATAGATCATTGAGTCATTGATGTACTTAACAAATACCAGACTAGACATTTGTTTTGCTGTGAACACCTTAAATCAATATCTTGTTCAACCAAGACGGGTTCACCTAGTAGCTGCAAAACATGTGATGAGATATTTGAAAGGGACTATAGACTTTGGTCTATACTATGATGGTAGCCATAAGTATAGATTGTATAGCTACACAGATGTAAATTGGGCTGGAAGTATCTCAGACAGGAAAAGCACATCAGGTAGATGCTTTTATTTGAGGTCTGCTATGAGTTCATGGTTTAGCAGGAAACAGTCCAGTGTTTCTCTTAGCACGGTTGAAGCAGAATACATAGCAGATTGCTCTACTAAGTTGTGAAGCCATATGGATTTAGAAGCTGATATCAGGTCTCTTTGACTTGAAGATGGACACTACAATGATTCTATGTGATAAACATAGTTGTGATGACAAAGAACCCTGTGTTTCGACGTAACACCTAGAAATATGGTATTTCTACATACAAGATAAGATGCAGATGATGATACTGTAGATGCAGATGATGGTGATTCAGTATTTCTATACTAAATACAGAGATGATGATGTTTCAGTATTCCCATACTGAAGATATAGATGATGATGATTTCAGTATTCCCATATTGAAGATATAGATGATTCTTTCAGTATTCACATACTGGAGATACAGATGGTGATAGTTCAGTATTCACATACTGAAGATGTAGATGATGATGGGTTGGATGATGATGTACTGACGAAGCCTCTGCCTCGAGTAGAGTTCAAACACTTTCGAGACAATCTTGGTGTGGTTCAAAAAGATCTTCCCCAAAAGGGGGAGTAGTGATGTTGCAGTGGGATTGTATCATCCCTAGGCACTTTCCCTAAAGTGATCCAGAGACCTCGGTATTTGAGAATGAAGAGGGATTGTATCATCCTGTGACATCTGCCCATAATAGATCTGGTGACCTCGGTCCTTGAGAATGTGGTAGGATTGCATCATCCTTGGACATCATCCTAAAATGATAGGGACTGATTCTCCCGTAATCAATCTGGTGGCTTCGGTCCTCGAGAATGTGGTAGGATTGCATCATCCTTGGACATAGTCCTAAAGTGATAGGGACTGATTCTCCCGTAATCAATTGGGTGGATTCGGTCCTCGAGAATGTGGTAGGATTGCATCATCCTTGGACATAGTCTTAAAGTGATAGGGACTGATTCTCCCGTAATCAATCTAGTGGCTTCGGTCCTTGAGAATGTGGTAGGATTGCATCATCCTTGGACATAGTCCTAAAGTGATAGGGACTGATTCTCCCGTAATCAATCTGGTGGCTTCGGTCCTCGAGAATGTGGTAGGATTGCATCGTCGTTGGACTTAGTCCTAAAGTGATAGGGACTGATTCTTTCGCAATCAATCCGGTAACTTTGGTTGTCGAGAATGTGGTGGGATTGTATCATCCCTGGACTTTAAGTCCAAAAATGATCCAAAGACTTTTTGTCTTTGAGTTGTGGATTGCAGGTTGTTGCTGATGATGATGATGCCATACTGATCGAAAGATCATAGTATGATGATGATGACATACTGATCGAAAGATCATAGTATGATGACGTACAGATCGAAAGATCAGAGTATGATGATGACGTACTGATCGAAAGATCAGAGTATGATGATGACGTACTGATCGAAAGATCAGAGTATGATGATGATGACATACTGATCGAAAGATCAAAGTATGATGATGATGACGTACTGATCTAAAGATCAGAGTATGATGATGATGCACTATGATTATGATGTTTCTGATTGAAATATTAGAGCATGATGATGATGTTTCTGATTGAAAGATCAAAGTATGTTGATGATGTTTCTGATCGAAAGATCAGAGTATGATGATGATGTTTCTGATTGAAAGATCAGAATGTGATGATGATTATGATTGACAGATCAGAATATGATGATGATGATGTTGCTACTGATCAAAAGGGCAAAGTGTTGATGATGATATTGCTGATCGAGAGGTCAAAGTACTGAAGATGTTGCTGCTGATCGAAAGGTCAAGGTGTTGAAGATGTTGTTGCTAATCGAAAAGTCAAAGTGCTGAAGATGTTGCTGATTGAAAGGTCAAAATGCTGAAGATGTTGTTGCTGATCGAAAAGTCAAAGTTCTAAAGATGTTGCTGATCAAAAGGTCAAAATGCTGAAGATGTTGTTGTTGTCAAAGTGCTGAAGATGTTGCTGATCGAAAGGTCCAAGTGCTGAAGATGTCGTTGCTAATTGAAAGATCAAAATGCTGAAGATGTTGCTGATCGAAAGGTCCAAGTGCTGAAGATGTCGTTGCTAATTGAAAGATCAAAATGCTGAAGATGTTGCTGATCAAAGACTGAAGATGTTGCTGTTGATGAAGACTGAAGATTGAAGATGAAGACTACATGATGTTGAAAAGCTTCCAAGGATTTATAGATGTGTTACCTTGCTGATGTTGATGATGTCCCCTATCTCTACTCTTGTTGTTGTTGATGTTGTTGTAGAATACCCTTCTCGTTAAGGGGGAGTGTTGAAATATTGTAACTTCGAAGAATATTCCATATGTATCTTTTTGTGGTCCCCGATGGTCCTATTGGGAGAACCACTTGTATTACATTGTACCTCGATGCTCCTAATCGGAAGAACTAATAAGAGTGATGAGGTAGTCCCCTCTAATTGTAAAGGTGGGTCATCAGCACCCTAGTGTGGTTACTTGAGCCTACATGTGTAACTCGAACCTACATGATTTAACTCGAGCCTACATGTCAAATGAGTTAACTTAAGTGAACGGATGAATATAAATAGAGGTGTAGTGCTCCTCATTTGACACACACACACTCACTTGTGTAGCGCATTTGTGGAGAAGAGAAGTAGCTGGAGAAGGAGGAGGATCAGGCTTTGATCTCCTTGCTGGTTTTATCTTTTATCTTTTTGGGGCATCTATATTGAGGAAGCTTTTGCTGGGTTTTTCCCTTTAGGGTTTTCCCAGGATAAATCTTTGTGTTCCTTTTGTATGGTTGTGCTTCTCTATGTTTCAGTGATCCTGTTTATATGCTTTTGTTATGAAAATTAAATGAAATACTGATGTCTTAGCTAAGCATATGGAAATTTAACACATGACTCATTGATATGGAAATAAAAAACAAGTGGGATAATGTTGGGTATATGTTATATTCTTTGCATGTTTGTGGGAGGTGCACCTGTTAGTGACGTGTCTAACAATCCATGTTAACACCTTCACGAAAATGGCCATTAGGTCATTTTTTCTGTTGGAAATGGTTGTTAAGTCATTTTTGATGTTAGAAATGGTCGTTAGGCTATTTTTCGACGTGAGCACAACGAGCCCAGATTTTTTGGCTATTTTGGGGAATTTTCTAAAAATATGTAATTTAATCCCAGTTAAGGGATTAAGGTCTATTTTCTAATACGGGTCAACATATTAGGGTATTGGATGTTGTAGAATACCTATATTGTATTATGATTTATTCATAATTATAATGAGAAAATAGGAATTTTGGCTCCAAATTTTGCTAGTTTTCCTGGTTAAGGGTTTCCAGGTAAAATCTCTGTGTTTTATGTGTGAATGTTGTGGTGCAATATTTGTTTTGCTTACAAAATTTGTTTTCTTTCCTACTCTATACACGTTTAAAACTTACAGTTATTTGTGATTTATGCAAAAAGTATTCTAGGAGTTGAGATAAATCATGTAAAGGAATTAGAGATACATGTTTTAAAGGAAATAAATCCGCTGTAGGTGTTACTAGAATAGAGATGGGAATTTGTTGGAAAATTTCAAGGAAGATATTATGAGTACTTTTAGTAATAAATTAGATGCACTTAAAACTAAAAAGATACATGAAGAAGAGGATTCTTTGACTGTTTTTTGTTCTAAATGCAGGCATATACGTCCTTTAAAGGATTGTTCATTGAATACTGTTCAGATTTGGGTTGTGTGTGCAGATAATCACGCAACAGAGAAGTGTCCTGCATTTCTTGGGATTCAAGTTGTCTATAAAGAAGGGATGTAAGAAAATGACCTATTTACATATGCTTAAAGGAAATCATGGTTACAGAGACCCCAAGGTATTTTTCTAGACTTTTCTCAGCAATTTCTTACATTTTATAATAATTATGCAAATCAATGGAACCCACTAATGTCTCAAATTACCACACATAATTTTCCTCCTCAATATGACACCAACCTTGGTAGCAATGTTGGAGGTGACATGCCTATGCAAACACTGCTCCACGTCCAACCCAATTACATGCAAAACCTATTCCAAACCCTTAGTCTATTATTTTTCATCATGCATTAGCCGAATTTTTTTTTATTGATAAATTGGCTAAGGAAAATATATATCGGGTACAAATTTTATGTCTTACATCACCATAATTAAGAAATTCTCTAGTATATGATGAGTGTGAAGATGGTAACTCTCATGTGCAAGAGTTTATCTTGGGTGAATAGATTCTAGGAGAAGAACCAGATGCTGGTTTTGAGGATCAGGATGTGGTTGATTTAAAAACTATTGAAGATATTGTCAAGAAGTCTAATAAGATATGTAAAATAAAGAAGATTATTTTTTGTCTTAGATCCAATTCGCAACCCAGAACACGAAGTTATTTTTATGGGAAATATTCATAGACCAGAGAGTTCAAATAATAAGCTTTAGGTAACAACCTCGTACCTAGTAATGATGATGGATTCCCTTTGTCCGAGTTAATGCTGAAAACCAAAGGAAAGAAAAGGCTTGCACAATAAGAAAAATACTCTCCTATGGTGACTATACCCCAGAGTATGCTAAATAATACTTTATGATTGATCAGAATATTCCATTAAAGCGAAGAAAAAGGGTAAGACTCAAGAGATGAAAGAATATTATCTACTTGTTCGTAGTCCATGAAAAATGGCCATTAATGAAGAAGTAATAACACAAACTAATCTTGTTATCTTTAGGGTGAAAATTCAAGAAATGAAGAACATAATTCATGAATTGTTTTCCATAAATAAAAATAAAATGCCATTTTCAAACATCAAAATAAGAAGTTGAAGAAAGAAGATGTCAAGCTGATCTCCACAAAGGAATAGTTTATTGTGTTGGAGACATTTACCACCTTACACACCCATTTTGGTCAATTTGGCCTAGTTAAACCACTATCCTAAGTTTTATTGACTTAATTGACATCAGAGGAGCACTAGATGACATCAGCTAGATCACACCCATGCCTACCTTCAGTCGAGGAGGCTAAATTAGGCTTCTCCTACATTTGGGGAGGTTAACTGGAGCACTCTGGGGGTGATCTGAGTGTCATTAATGCCCCATATTACTAACTGATGGTTACAATCAGTTAAACAGAGCAGTGAAGGTGCCCTCCTTCATTAAATTGATTATTTATTAATTATTTAATGAACTGGAGTCAACAAGGGTGCCTCCAACCACTTCTGATGTTTAGTTACACTTCAATTAACCTCATCAGGGTTCATTGGATTCATTGATGTGCTACCACTTGATGGTTGGCTTGTTGTGACATGTGTCTAACCTACTTTCAGTTAGACTTAGTCATTTATTGCACTCTGACTTCAGTTAGGGCTCAGTTGAGTCAATTAGGGTTTTGATCAGTGGTTAAATTGAGTGTTGACTGTGGCTTACATTCAGTTAAGCTAGAATCACTCATTAAATTCAAATGAACTCCTTTAGGAATTCAAATTGCTTTGTCATTCATACTTGCAGCATGATCTTGTATTGTATTACTCATTCTTTGTGTGAATATACAGAGCGGCTACTCATTTTGTAGCATAATTACACCATTTTCATGTCTTATTGTTATTAATATTTGATGAGACTTGTGTTTAGTCCCTATATTACTGTGAAAAATTAATATGGTATCAGATCTCATGGCGGGACAAAGCTCAGATCTCTCAAAAACAAGGTTTTTGACAAATATTGCATGAAAATTGAGCAATAGCTCAAAAATCTAACACTACACCAGAAGCCAAGGCTTACCACTTAATACCCCAAGTAAGGAACTTCCTGATCAAGATTGCTTGATTGACTATGATGGGTGTGATGAAAGCCTAAAATGTGCAGGTTTTCCAACCTTAAATTTCCCTTTTTGTTGTGATTTTCAGGTTTTTGATAGGTGAAAGCATTCGCTCCAGCAGATTCAGATGGCTTCTTCAGTAGATATTTTGACTCCGTTCAATTTCCACTCATGGAAAGGAGACATGGAGATCCAACTACATTCCAGAGGAATCTATAGGGTCACCATGGACACTGAAGAAGAGCCAGGTTCTGCAATAGAAAAATCTAGATTCTTGAACAAGAAGGATGAAGCATTCAGATTATTGTGCCTCTCTGTTTCCCGAGATCTTCTTTTCCATCTTTCCGAATTGAAGACTCCAAAGGAAATTTGGGACAAATTGGAAACCCTATATGGAAAGCAGGATGATTTGAGAGTTTACCAGCTTGAAAATGAATTGATGTCTCTCCAGCCTTCCAATTTCGAGACCTTGAATGAATTTTTCACAAATTTCAAGCACATTGTCTTATTGTTGAAGCAATGCAAAGTGGAGAAGGAGGATTATCAGCTCATCCTCACCATACTCTCCAAAATTGGAGCTGATTATTCATTTTTTGTCTCTATATTCTGTACGGGGAAGCTCACAACCCCTGGATGGAAGATGCCTACACTCAATGTGTTCATTGAGTCCCTAACAAGTGAACATGATAAGCTTGGCCAGATGGGGATCATCAGATCCTCCCGTGATCAACCCTCCATGTCTCGGGGCCCAAAGATCTGAAGGGTAAAGGAAAGTAGAAGAATAACCCAAAAACTAAATTCAAAGCTCCTAATCCTAAAGTTGAAAACCAACAGCATTATGAGTCTTTCGGCTCAAAGAAGAACAAAGGAAAAGGGCATCATGGAAAGGAAAAAGTCAAGTGTTCATACTGCGGGAAGGGTTTCCACTCTGAACATGCCTGCATGAAGAAGAAGCTTGATAAAGCTACCTATCTCCTTGAGAGAAATCACATCAATCTTCCAGAAATATTTTGGAGGAGAGATCAGCAAGATCGGGAACCACAGCATGAAAGAGGTCATGCCCTCATGGCAAGCACTTCGAAGTCCAAAGAACTCTTGATTGATTCTGGAGATTTAAACAACATGATGGCTAAAAGAGACTCCTTCTCATCCTTAGAGATTGAAAAATCCATCCCCATCCACATGGAAGATGACTCCACCATCATTTCAGAAGGACAAGGTACGGTTGTTCTTGAGAATGGCTATTTTTCAAATGTTTTGTATGTACCGTCTCTAGTATCAAATATCCTCAGTGTCTATCAGATGAAACATATAGGAGTGACTAAGAGAGTATCTTTCAGCCTGAATGATGTTGAGATAATGGAACTTTCATCCGGGAAACTCATTGCTAAAGGCCTTGCAAACCATCATGCAAAAGCCTATGAGTTCTCCCACTTTCTGGCGGATGCAAAGCCCACTGCACTGCTAACTCATGGAAATGAAGTTAGTAGGATGTGGGATGAAAGGTTTGGCCATATAAATTTCAAATATTTACATAAATTACAGAAAAAATCCATGGTTGAAGGCCTCCTGGTCATCAAGGAAACCATCGGAATTTGCAAGGGCCGTGTGGTTGGAAAACACCCTGAGCACAAGTACGATCGGGGGAAGGCAAACTAAGCTACATGCATATTGGGGCTGATACATTTTGATATCATCGGTCCAATTCCTGTCACATAGATGAATGGATCAAGGTATCTTCTGACTTTCATTGATGATTTTTTAAGGTACACATGGGTCTTCTTTCTCAAAAAGAAGTCTGAAGTATGTGAAAAATTCACTAAATTGAAGGCCTTGATCGAGAATGCCTCTAGGATTAAGATCAAGATATTGAGATCTGATAATGGTGGGGAGTATGTCAGTAATTATTTTCTGTACATATTCTCCCAAAGTCGTATTCAGGTCCAACATTCAATTCCCTACACTCCCAGGCAGAACGGTGTAGCAGAAAGGAAGAATCGGTCTCTCAAGGAGATGACCACCTGTATGTTGGAATCAAAGAAGTTGGATGAAAGTTTATGGGCTGAAGCCATGCATGTGGAAAAATAAATTCAAAATAGAGTGACACACTCATCCATGAAATGAAATATCCATTTCAAAGCATACTTCGGACACAAGCTAGATGTGTCGAACCTGCGGGTGTTTGGGTCCACTGCATGGGCCCGAATTCCACTTGATAAAAGGAGGGATTTGCAACCACAAAGCATAGAATGTCTGTTTATTGGGTATCCTGATGAATCAAAAATTTTCAAGCTACTAGATATCAAAACAAAATTTATCATCATTGAAAGGAGTGTCAAGTTCGATGAGCCTCTTCAGGAGGTGGAACTAGTGAAGGAGAAAACTGCTGAATTTCCTTCCTATTCTACTGAATATTTGAATGATGAAATTGGGGGTGATGACCCTGATTTGGATCCTCTAATTTTTGATATCAGTGTGCAGCAAAAATTATATGCTGAATCATATCCTTAAGTACAAAATCATCTTCCCACATGGGCCCGACAAACACTCTCCTCCACAGGAGATACCATTCGAAATCTAGATGATCCAAGGAGAACCCGGTGTGATTTCCAAAGAGCAGGTATTGCGCTCTCTTGTCCTGATAATTTGCTATCTGAAAATTGTTATTTGATGATTAGTTCAGACCTAAAATCATACTACCATGCTTGGAAGGATCTGAGATGGCAAGTTGCCATGGATGAAGAGATGAATTCTCTTCAGAAAAACACTACTTGGGATCTAGTTTCTGTTCCTTCGGGAAGGAAATTGGTTCAATGCAAGTGGGTGTTTTGGAAGAATGTTGCTACTGATGGTAGAACCTACAAATATAATGCAATTCTGGTGGAAAAAGTTTTCTCTCATTTCCAAGGTGTGGACTACCATGAGACCTTTGCACCGGTTGCAAAAATGGACTCCATCCACCTAGTTTTGGCCATTTCAGCATCTAAGCACTGGGAAGTGCATCATATGGATGTTAAGTCAGCCTTTCTACATGGAGATATTCATGAGGAGATATACATGAATCATCCTAAAGGATACATCAATGATCCATATTTGGTTTGCAAGCTAAAGAAGTCACTATACGGGTTAAAACAGGCCCCAAGAGAGTGGTATTCCAAGATGGATGCCTTCCTTCTCTCGCAAAAATTCAAAAGGTGTAGATCAGATACAAATGTGGATATACATAAGTATGATGGTAATTTTATTATTATTTTTTTATATTTCAATGAATTACTGATCACAGGTAGCACAGTTGCTTCCATTTCAGCCATCAAAACTACTTTGCACAATGCATTTGAAACGAGCGATTTGGGGCTCTGAAGACAATTTTTGGGGCTCGAAATTGAGCAAAATTATGATGGGATAATGGTCACTCAGTCCAAATAAATATCAGAAATGTTAGTCAAGTTTAACATGGCTGAATGTAGGCCTGCACCATTCCCTTTCCTTTCAGGGATCAGCCTTGAAGAAGGAAAAAGCACACCTCCCATGTACTGCACTATCTATCGACATCTGATTGGTAGCTTGTTGTACTTGACACATTATCAGCCTAATATATATTATGCCATGAATTATGTACATACAGCAGCCTCATGATATTCATTGGAAGGCAGCCAAGAGGATCCTCCCGTATATTCAGGGAACCAGGACCTATGGAATTCACTATGCTGTAGACTCCGAGCTAGAGCTGGTTGGATACATAGATTCTGATTGGGTGGGTGATTCTATTGATCAAAATTCTACTTACAGATATGTATTCATGTTTGGTGGTGGCCCCATTTGCTGGTCTAGCAAAAAGCAGGTTGCCATAGCATTATCTTCAGCAGAGGCTGAGTATCGAGGAGCGGTGAATGCTTGCACCCAAGCAGTTTGGTTGCAAGGAATTCTTTCAGAGTTTGATATTGGTAGTAATTTTTCCAATGTCCTATTGTGTGACAATAAAAGTGATATTAATATATTCACAGATCCAGTTACTAGGCAGAGGACCAAGCATGTAGAGATCCACATGCACTATATCAGGGAGCTAGTGCACGAAACGACCATCATTCTGCAATACTTCCCGACTAATGAGTAGATTGCAGACATCTTCACCAAGATATTTTCAGAAAATAAGTTCACTTACCTCCGTTCACTGTTGGGGGTGAGTCCATCAGGGTGGTCAGATTACTTTCAGTGTTCAGCTTGAGGGGGGGTTTTTCCCACTGGGTTTTCCCTCTTTTCCTCACTTAGTTTGTTTTTGAGCATTGTTTCAGTATTGTACAAGGTGACCTATGGCCTTAGTTGCTAAGGCCCTAGCATTTTTATGCATTTTATGTTTTCTAACTCCTCCTGAGTATAGATTAAGGGGGGGTGTTGGAGACATTTACAACCTTACACACTCATTTTGGTCAATTTGGCCTAGTTAAACCACTATCCTAAGTTTTATTGACTTAATTGACATCAAAGGATCACTAGATGACATCATCTAGATCACACCCATGCTTACCTTCAGTCAAGCCTGGATAACTTAGCCTTCTCCTACATTCGGGGAGGCTAACTGGAGCACTCCGGGGGTGATCTGAGTGTCATTAATGCCCCATATTGCTAATTAATCGTTGCAATCAGTTAAAAAGAGTAGTGAAGGTGACCTCCTTCATTAAATTGATTATTTATTGATTATTTAATGAACTGGAGTCAACAGGGGCACCTCCAACCGCTTCTGATGTTCAGTTACACTTCAATTAACCTCATCGGGGTTCATTGGAGTCATTGATGCATTACCACTTGATGGTTGGCTTGCTGTGACATGTGTCTGACCTACTTTCAGTTAGACTTAGTCATTTATTGCACTCCAACTTCAGTTAGGGCTCAGTTGAGTCAATTAGGGTTTTGATCAGTGGTTAACTTGATTGTTGACTGTGGCTTACATTCAGTTAAGCTAGATTCACTCATTCAATTCAAATGAACTCCTTGGGAATTTGAATTTCTTTGTCATTCATGCTTGTAGCATGATCTTGTATTCTATTACTCATTCTTTGTGTGAATATACAGAGCGGCTACTCATTTTGTAGCACAATTACACCATTTTCATGTCTTATTGTTATTAATCTTTGATGAGACTTGTGTTTAGTCCTTAGATTACTATGACAGATTAATAGATTGCAAAAGTTGAGAATGTTTCTCAAAAGGCCAAGAGGTACAAGAACACGTTTAAGGATGCAAAGGATGCCAACCAATGATATTTTTGTTGTTTCCATCCTTTTTTCAGCCATTTTTGCATGAGGGAATGCACCCCAATGCATCTGGGGGAGATGTTGGTGCCCAAAATTGTCCCTTTTTGCTTATCATTTATATGTTATTTTTCCCTCTTTACCATCCACCACTTTTCCTTTTGCACCTTATAAACTAGTTGTTTTGCTTACCTTGATGATCAAAGGAATTAGGAGGTAAATGAATGATTTAACATTGTTTTTGTGTTTTTAATCTATTGAATAAGAGTTTTAAGTGATTTCCTGTGATAAACCTTATTTTTTTTGCATCATTCACTCCTTCTCTAATTGATCTTTATGACTTTGACATGGAAGCTATAGGAGGCAAGGGTATCTTTTATTCCTAGTCCAACGGTCAAAGGGATTCATCAAAGATTTAGAGGAACAATTATGGCAAGGGTTTTGCAGCGACCTTTGATCTATGTTACATCAATACCATAATACGGCATGGGGGCTTAGCTTGTGACTCCTGTACTTCATGTCATGAGGATGAGCCTGCGCATTTTCCTCTTTGTTGTAACTATTTTACATTTTAAGACTCGGGGATCGAAATATCACCTATTTCTTAGGGTGAACTATTATTGGGTAATAATGAATAAGGATCTTTGACTCTACTATGTACTTTTATAAATACCCATAGGGCACCATGCTTTTTCTAATGTGAATATACATATTGTTATACTGCTAAATAGTTGTCAACTTCATGTCTATGAATTAGTATGATGTTATGTAGATTCACTCTACAATCGTGGTGATTTGACCTGTTAATGTTTGTGTACGTTTCAATTATTGTTCTGCATTTAGTTTCATGTTAATTTCTTTGTTTGTAATGGCCCACCAATTGGGATTGTGAAACTTCTCTTTATATTCTGTATATTGTTGTTAAATTGTAGATGTTTTTTTTCCCAGTAATTATTAAACATTGTAAATCTCATTGATTTTTTAGGGTTATACGTGATTTGGAATAGTGATTGCATATATGCACTTATATTAGCCTTTTGCATTTTATTTTCATCCCTATACGTGAGTTGTAGAATATATCCTCCATATTTATTTCATATTGTTCATTCTTGTACTTCAAGTCGGGGATTTGATTGTCATCACTGTACAAATGTTGTTGTGAGTATTTTTCCAATATAAAACTTTGGTTTAAGTATTGAAATATTTCTCTTCTCCATAATAGAATGCACACAAGGTTTTGAACTTAGTGGATGTGTTGATTGTGATATAAAACATAGAATAATAGTCTTAAAACGTTTTGAATTCTAAATGGTTAATACTTTGTTTCAACTTCTGCATCTGATAGTAAGAGTTGTAAATTTGTGATTTAGTATCACATTTTCCATTTATTGAGTACATTGAATTTACTATATTCACTAGTACAAAATGAGAAATTAATGCCTAAAAAATGACTAAAATCCATCTATAAACAACTATTTTTGAGTCGACGAATAATAGTAGCTAATTTCCACTATCTTATAGCTTGACTAACGTAGTCATATTTCACTTAGTCATTAATAGGTTGACTTATTAGTCATTGATTTATTCATTTATTTAGTCACTGATTGCAAGAATTAATGACCAAATATACGAGTAAATAAACTACTAGATGATAAAATATTAATGACTAAGCTAAATACCACTAAACATTAGGCACGCTATAAGATATGAAAAATTAACTACTAATAGTCATATATATACGAATTTAGTCATTTTTGTGTCACAAATTTATGATAGGGCATGAAGGAATTGAACCACCAACCTCCTACCTATAATTAGGCAGGTGCTCTACCATTAAGGTAGGACCCTTTAAGAAGTTGTTATTTCTTGATAATGATGATATTCAAACAAATATTGCATCATTCAAACATACAAAATAATGATTATCAAGTTACTGTAAATCCATAATGGCTTACCCTATACTAGTCCTTCAAGTCATTCTTGCACTTAATAAATGCATTTTAAAGACTTTAAGTACTATTAGAAGGTAAGCCACTATGTATCTATAGTAACTTGATAATCATTATTTTGTATGCTTGAATGATGCACAATGAAAAAATACCAAAAATTTATAGGAATGACAAGCATGCATCCAATGTTAAACTATCTACTGAGTCATCTAGAGTCATGCCAAGATATCTGAATTTGACTCAAAATTCACAAGTAACTTGAAGATAGTGGTGGATCATGTCATGGAAAGGAGAATTTAAGCTTATATAGAGAAAAAGGACAAGCAAATGGAGCAACTCATCACCCAAAATATATATAGAATAGTAAAAAAAAATATACAACTAATTCCATTTCACATCAAGAAGAATGGGCATTAACTCTAAGTACTCTTAGCCACTAAATAAATGGAAATGAAATGAGATGAAATATTAGCAACAATACCTTCGATTTTGCTTGCTGACAAGAAGTATGAATACTTATGTGAACATTTTATCCAGAGGTGAGTCAAACAACCACTAACTTGCAATCGAGGCAAGAAACCATGTTCTGATTGATATATAAATAAAATAAATTAAAAGTTAAAGATAGACTATGCCAAACCCACTATCATTTATATCTCAAAATAGAACTAGCATTTGATCTCCCACAAATGTTCAACTTTGTCCAAAATGCCCACTTGGAATTGAATCCACTATTTAAACAAAACAAAAAGAAATTGAAAACATGAAAGTATTAATTGAATCTACCTGTCTATTGGATGCAGAGTCCCATAAATGTACAATAGAATTACTCAAGCACATGCAATAAAATTATAAATGGACAAAAAAAAGAAAACAATGTGGTTTAGACCTTCCTTAATTTCTATACTCAGATATATATGACGATCACACTTTGTCTCTTAGGAGACAAGTCACTATTATGAAACAATGGACACACTTGAGAGATAGGTAGATAGGTAGTTGTATAGTAGAGTGAGACAAATACAGAACTCAAGGTATTAATCAAAACAATCTAGAAATGAGGATGAACTTTCAATCCAATTGCTGAAATAAATGATAGTCTTTTAGGATAGTCATACATCAAGCAAACGAAAACTCCTTTCAAATGTGCAGAGGCAAGAAGGAGCTTCTTGATTAGCATTATATCAGGAATGGAAATAAAAACAAATAAGGGAATAAAACAAGTCTCATGCTAAGACTTTTAAGCCATATTAACATTTGTACTTTAATTTTGACATATTTGGTCCATATTTTTTTATCATATAATGAAAAATATCAGAAAGAAAACAAATACATAAGACAAAAAAAACTTTTCCTGAGAAAATGTATATGCCAACCCATGCTTGTTTATAGCTCTCATTTCAACTTCAACAATTTGTCTTCTAAATGTAAGGCAAGAATTTCTCATAATAATGTTTGTATGGTCTATAAGGTTGATTGGGCTTAGCACTATTCAGTGATATGTGTATGGTCTTAAATAACCAATGTAAGGTCTAGTCAAGATTTGGATGATAGAACCTTGTTAAGAAAAATGGGTGAATCAGTATGAGTACAAGTGAAGTATGTTCTCTAAACCAATAAGTTTAAGCCTTTAAAGTTGGAAATGTAACAATCAAATGTAAAAAATGAAGCATATATCAACATCAAATAAGCAAACAATTATACAAGATATAACAAATAACCTTAAAAAAACATCATTTTTAAAGCATGGAAGGAATAACTTCAACTTAATTGCTCTTGCTTCTCCTGATGAAAATCCCTCAATACTAAATTGCAATTATTTTGTCTTTGCCTTGCTTTAAACTCATATGTGTTGTCTGCATCATCAAATTTCATGAAATATTTGTTTTGATCATTGTCTCTAACATTATTTACACCTAGATGTGCCTCATTATAACAACATCCAATGTGACAATAAGATTTTTAATTTTTTTTCCAATCCGCACATCATTTTTAACCCCGACACTATGAAAAATGTACAACAAACTTACTATGTACTTTAACCTTACATCTATTGGAATTAAGTTGTCATTGATGTCAACATGGATGAATTAAAGGTATAGTTTATGTGCAAGTCATGAATGTATGCCACATTTTTTATGATCAAACTTGATGACTATAGATGAACCCATGATTCAATAAAGCAAAGAAGGATATATATTGAAATGTTGAGAGACGGTTGTGGATAATTAAAGACCATGATCAAATTTGGATACTATTCCAATACCTCATTAGATCAAGTATAGTAGCATCCCTTACATACAGACTTGAGAAAGGTTGAAATTGTTTGAACAAGTTCAATTAGAAAAAGAAGTACCAAGTTATCAAAGATACCTATAAGAATGTGTTGGGGCCTGGAAAATCGCAGGTGACGACAGTAAAGGATTCTCCCCAATCAACGTTCCCAACTAGCCCGTTGACTGTTTGGTGTAGGGAATCCGTCCGGTTTGCGGTCCGGCTACCATAGGTCAAGGTAACAAAAACAAAGGGTTTTACTGGTTGCGGCCCAGTCCACCGAGTTTTTGTAATTTTGACTTAATGTATGCAATGCAAATGCCTAACTAACAATGCAGGGTGATAAAGATGCAAGGAACTACACAATGTGATGCGCAGGTTCTTACCTCTCGTCGTAGGCTCACAAACATCTAAATCACATGTGCAGCCATGAAGTAAATCAATTAACTATCTAATCACCTATCTATCTATCCCCGTGGAGCTAAAAGAATGATTATCTATGAGTAATGTGTTATTTCCATGTATGATAAACAGAAATTACAGATAGCTGATATTCATATTTACAACACATGAATGGGAAAAATATTCTAACAATCAGATAGCTAATTGTTATATAAGCAACATACATTACTCTTGGTGAACTTTCCACAAAAATAAATCAGAAATCATTCAACAAGACATAGGCCATAAAGTTGGAACGATCTCACGATTCATGGACACAAGATGAAAAATAAAGTAGTTAATCTTTCCGCCATCCATTGCATAACATTAGGAAATTTCACATCTCTTCCTCCAACAGGAAAACTGTAATTTTTTATTGCAAAAGGAAATAGTTCTTCTTACAATACGTCCTCCATTCTTACTGGGGAAAAATCCCCCTTCTCTTCTTAGTCTCTTACATTTATACAAAAAAGAGTGAAATGGTTGGGCTGCCCAAAGTAGCCTTTGGGCTTCCCAACCTTTCATTTTCCCAACGTTTCACTTTTTCCCAACGTTTTTACAAAATATTACAAAATACAAAGATGACCCATCCCTTACGAAGAGGGCCCCGCTTGGCTTTCTAGGAACTTCTTCCACGCTGTAGCTTCACTAGCGATACCTTCAAAAGTGCTAGGCTCCAAAAATTGAATATTTATCTCAAATTTCTCGGCTTGATTCTTGATGGCCTCAATCGTTGCTGGGCTCAAACGAAGCTGATCTTCCAAAAATTGTACACTAACGGCTAGGTGGCCCACTTCATTCTTCAAAACTAGGTCATCAATAGCCTTGATCTGTTGTGTTCTGGCCTCTGCATCCTGATATCTACTCTGCAATACCTCTATGAAGGTTTCATGGTCTGGGAACTCATCAAGCTTATGCTCAGTGTCTGTCTGACATCGGTTGAATATATTAAGGAGCCTCTTGAAGTATTCTGAGCATGCTCCCTGTGCCCTTTTGACGGTCTTCTTGAAGTCTTCCATGGTGCTGACAGCGAACTCAACTAGGTCATGATCTATTTTAAGGGCTTGATGGTCTTTGGCTGGTAGCTCTGCTGGAGTCTCTGCATTGTTCTCCAGCCTTGCCATTCTGTCATTCAAAACTTCAAGAACATCCTGGGATCTGTCGATGAAGTAGGAGGAGGTCTCCATGATTTCCCCTAACCAGTTGTCAATTTGAAAGACCTTACACCTTTCCTCCTCTAGAGCAATCTGTAGCTGGAGCATTCTAGCTTTCTGGGCCAAGATATGTTCTTTGAATGGCTGGAGCAACGAAGAGATCTATTCCTGATGTTCATTTCTTAGATCTTGGGAGTGCATATCGTTGGCTGTCAGGATGATCTTCTGCTGCTCTTCTAGCTCCTCTACCTTTGCCAGCAACTGCTACTTCTCCTTCTTCAGCTCTTGATCTTCTGCTTGCATTTGCTCAAGGTGTTCTTATGTAGTCTCCTGAGCCTGTCTCTCTTCATGTAGAGCCTACAATTTAGCTTCAGCAGTATTCATCTTCCTCTGTAAGTGTTCAAATTTCCGCTTTAACCTGTTTCCTTGCTCTCTCTCCCTCTCTTCAGGGTATCCTTCAGCTGAGCAGAATATTTCTTGTATGACTCCAGCTCAGTCATCACCTTGTCTATGTTATCTTCTGAGGCATGTAGTATTACAGTCCCAGCCCTTATGGTGAGCCTTCGATCTAGGTCCGTTCCTAGCATAACAACAGTATCTGCTATCATTTTGCCAGGCATACCTTCTTCTTCTACCTTCCTTTCCGTCCTCTTCATTATTCTCTTGGTATCCCTATCATAATAGACAGTATTGAAGTCGGGGACTTCTTCTCCCTTTTTCTGGATGAAAGGCACTCGCTGGAGTGTAGGGGCCACAGGGGTGCTAGCAGCGGGTACTTGAGGGGTCTGTACTTCGGGGTTCTCCACCTCTTGAGTCTGTCCTACTGCCGTTTCAGAAGCTGACTGCTGTGTCAACTTTATCCTTTTAGCTTCTTGCTTGTGGAGCTCTTCATCAAGCTTTCTCTTTGCTTCCTCGACTGCTTGTCTAGCTGCTTCCTCTGTTTCTTTGGCTGCCTCTTTTGCTATCTCAGCTGCTTCTTGGGCAGCTTTCCTTTTCTCTTCTTCTCCCATATGCAGCCATTCTGCAGCCTCCTTTTCCAACCTCTGGGATTCTTCCTTTCTCCTTTTAGCCCCTTCTTCAGCCCTTTTCTGTTCATCACCTTTCCCACCTATGGTAGTGATTTTCTTCTTAAATCTTCTGTTTAGAGTCGTCATGTTTGGGGCATTCCGGAAGACAGATTATTCCTTATCGAAATGATGGGTATATTTGAAAAACACCTTATGCTCCTTACAGTGCTTAGCTATTTTACCGAGAGTATCATTTCGCCGGAAAGGCATCTCACCAAAATGGAACTTCCCTAGTTCCTCTATGAATTCGGCAGCTTGTTTCACTCTGGTGAATTTGTAGCTACCTAGCTTGAATGGTAAAGGAGGGTATGTAGTATTCTTGTGTTGGAACAAGAAACTACCTATTCCTTCAATGAATACTTGCCTGACTGCCTCTTTATGGACTATATAATCCGTTGCATATTTGGGCAGCAGTAAAGGTGTCTTCGATCCTCCATACATTCTGAAATACATGCCATTGTCAGTCAAGAAATAGTCTGCATGTTCTCTTATTACCTACATGGAACCTTCTGACATATAGTCACATTCCTTCTGAAAAATGAGCGTGTAAAGTGGCATAATGAAGTGCTCACAGACCTCTCTGTAATGGCTATGGTATTGGTGAGCCCACAATGGTCTATAAGCGGCATACATAGGAATTCTTTCCCTGTCCCAGATACACTTGAGAGCGGGGAAGGGCTGGTTACACAATATGCAATCTACCAATATTGAACTCATGTAAAACTCAGACCTTTTCTAAGCTTCTCCTCCCAAGGCTGTGGCCAAGCAAGAGGAAAGACTGCTTGATACAAGGCTGGCCCAATTGAAGACTGTTCCTTGGGTTTCCACATGAAAGATAATAGGTATCCATTCAAGCTTGAAGAGTCTGCCATGAACTCTCCCAAAGATCCTATTAAGAATCATAGCTATAAACCTGTAGGGATCCTTCAAGCTCGCTGTATCATACTCACCGGTCTATCTATATCGGTAAAGCTTTCCTTGGAAGAGCATTTTCTTAAGAGTTTCCACCAGGTCCATTCTAATGCTGTCTAGCCATTCATTAGATAAGAAAACCTGGGGCTCTGGTAGGTGATAGGCCAACGCCACATATCCAGGGCTAAATGCAGCATAGCCCTGTCCTTCAACGTTTCCTATGATCATTGTGGTTGTATTTACTTGGGGAAAAATCCAGGCAATTACCTCACAGCATGGGAACAGCTTTGGTCTAGTGGCAACTTTCATGATAGAAGACTTCTCTATGTTAGCATAGATAGATTCTTCTTCGAGGCTCGTGTCGGGAACCTCCTTGTGGGAAATCAATCTGTATATTTCACCCCATTTGTACTCGGGCTCAACACCAGAAGCACATTGAGTGTCTTCATATATCTATTCAGTCTTTGTTTTAGTTTCTGCTTCTGGCACTTCTTCCACCACTGGGGCCTTCTTCTTTTGTCTTTTGGACATGGTGGATTTGAATTCTTCCTGCCATGTGTAACATCGTAATATAAAGAAATTTAAGTTGCAGACATCTACAAGACACTGTGCAGCGTTTTACTTTTTCAATGTGTATTATGACAGCAACTTGTTAGAGAGATAAATGTATGCATAGATAGCCCAAAATGGCCTGACTACCAGAACCACTGAAGCTAATGTATAGTATTCCATGACCTTATCTATATTTAGCATGAAGCAAACTCAGTCTTATGCAATAAAATGAGCAATCTACTGCTGCTATACGATACTAAACAATTTATCAACCATATTCGTGCTAGCATTAAACTCGCATCACTATGCCATGTGCTATTTTCCTATACGGTAGTATCTAGTGAAGCAACTGTATGCATGTACAACAAAAAATTTGACCATCAGGACCATTAAAATGCAATGTGCAGAGTTCAGGGGTTTAGTATATGTATAGCAACGAAAGAGATGCTTGAAAGTAGCTATATGCAGTATGACTACGTAAGTCACCGATGCTTCCAATACCAACAATTTAACCATATAGCTAGGCAAAAATAATTACATTAACCCGAACCCACATTCCATTCTCTGCGGGTATTAATATCATTTTTCTGCACAAGACGCTTTCATCAAAACCACTATCCATGTTATTTTCAGTTCGCGAACTACGACAACGGCATAGCCCTTTTAACCATTTAGGGTTTCAAACGACCGAGATCCGATGGACTGCACGGGCCGGCGCGAGCCATACAGGTTGGGGTTCGAAATACCGGGAAAAAAGGAAAATTCGACCAAAGGAGGAACCATAAAAAAACCACAAGAAAACCCACCACAAAACTCCCCCTGGACCTCATCATCATACAAGGGGAAGCTAGGTGTAGGCGGCGTAACGGCCGCCTGCACCGTGCCTCCATCCACTACGCATGGGGTAGGAAAACATAGGCTGAGGTCCAAAATAATTAATACGTGGGTTTAAAAGAAAAACGCCCCCAACTGCGAACAGTCAACCTACACGAGACTCCTCAATATGTGGGTGTTAGCACAGGGCGGGAAAATAATGACTGCCGCAAACCTAACCATGGGTAAAAACCTCCGTACGCAAGCAGAACAGGGATAGGGGACACAATCCTAGTAACACACCCAATCGCAGCAAACATCACCAAAAAACCTTGAATAGAACGAGGTAGGGCAACAACGAGCCTACCTGGCAGCGACGCGTAACTGACGAAGTGAAAACGGTGGGGTTTCCTCAAATGCCACCTGGATGCGAGCACCGGCACGGTGGTCCATGAGCTTCGAGGGGTCGATATCTTGGACAAACAACACAATAGAATAATCCAATGCGTTTATCCCCATATATAACAAAGACTAGCACGTGCGACGGGTTTTAAATCGGACGAGAAACAATTCTGGATCGGAAGGTAAGAACTCAAAACCTTCCACAACGGCGGAAAGCCACAACATCAACCCGTCCGCAACGGTGAGCAAGGCGCGTGAAAATAATGATCGGACGTCGGCGAACTTTTGGGTTAGAAGTCAACAGCTTAAACTCCTCTGCAACGACGGACACTCATAACAAAACACCGTCCGCAACGGCGGAGAGAGCGATGGTAAAAGGCTCCGATACACAGCCAAAGAAAGCCAAAACATAAGTCGGAAAGAACGAGAAAATCAAAACCCAAACTGATCCGCAACGGTGGAGGCCAGAAGCGAAGATCCGTCCGCAACGACAGACAAGGAAATAATCGTAGCTTCCGACGTAGAACCGAAAACCATCCGCAACGGTGGAAAAAGACAAGGCAATGATCTCCGCAACGGCGGGAAATTCAAATGAACCAACTTCCGATTCAGAAAAGCTTCAAAGGCATTAAAAAGGCAACGATAAGCTTGATTATGCATGGGATTATTTTAAGCATTAAGGAAAACATCAGATCGATTGCTGTAGCAACCCAAGCGCTGGAAAACGTTCCAAAAGTCCATAGACCAAATAGGGAAGAAAACCAAACTAATTCAAAGTAGAGGAGGGTCCTAAATTTTTTTAGAATTTTGGGAAATTGTTGCAGCTGCAACAGAATGTCTCTATTTTGGAGCAAGAATGACCTTACTACATTGAAGCAACACTTGGTATGGAAAAAGTTTACCAAATATGGATGCACACACTTGCGAGATTCTTCCTCTTACCCTCACGCTTGCAATCTTCTTCCTCTTCCTTGAGCTTTATCAACCTCAACTCCTCCTGCCTTCGATAATATTCCATCTTTATGCCCAAATCTCTTTCCTGTGTTCGAATTGCTTGAAGTTTTGCAAGCATCTCTTCTCTTTATCGCTTCAGTCTATCAAACTCTCCTTGGAGATGACCAACTACCTAACTCTGAAATATATTTTGCATTATCAAAACAAACCAAAATAACTCAGTTGTAGTTCCAGGGAAAAATAGATCTTGTTATAACAGCTATACATCGATCCCAGACCCAAAAATGTCAAAATTTGCAAAACCCTACCTTATCGTTCAACACTCGGATAAGCCTATTCTTCTCCACACGATTTGCAACATGTTGGTGTTTGCTTTGATCAATTGCTTGCTGCTAGTGCATGAGTATCATGATGGGGAAATATCATTCAAAACATAAAACCAAAATATATTGAGTGCTTAATTGCAAGAATTTGTATCCACTAAAGCAAGCTACTCAGTTCCAAATTAATCAATTATCCAACAAATATCGTAGGATCATGAAATTGATTGAGCATTCAACTGGTGTATCACCAGAATATATCCATGTTAACCCCAGATCTATCAAGTGTCGAAAGGGCCCATCCAGTCTCTTGAAGTGAAGTTTTTGATCATTTAAAATGGATCTAGGTTGGTTGTATTCTGACTCAGCTCAGTAGAACTCAGAAATCAAAACTTATACAGATATGGATATGTAAAAATAGAAGTTTCAATCTCTCTTTTTATTTCTCTATATATCAATTTTTATATTAAAAGTACATATCTAATCTCTCTTTTTCATATATATAAGGATAATTATAGTTGGCTAAGACGGTGTACATTACTAATCTTTCTCTCTTTCATACATAGAGAGATATTTATATTACCGATAAATGATAATGTAAATGTTCGATACAGAATCAAAATTAAGCTAACTTGTTGTTGCTATTCAAAAAAATTTCATCATCCACCAAGTGCTTTTGATAGGCTGCTTCAATAATATGGGATTCTTCTTCTCTTTTGGCCCTTTCCAAATAGTCCACAGTTTTTGCTAATTTCTGGAGTTTGTGTTCCGTTTCCTACCTTTCCTTAAGCTACTCATTCAGAGCCTATTCAATAAGGGTCTACTTTGTGAACTTTTATTGCAAATCCTAGAATAATCATAAAAGAATAATATCAAAGGTATAATAATTCCTCTACAACCATGGTAAAATAATTATATCACAGGTATATGAATCCTCTAAAACAAAAAAAACTCTAACATTTTCAAAACTTACTTAACATAAATATAGGATATAAATCACATAAGTTAATGTTGCATACCCCTTCAATGGCAGGATTTTTCCATTTTTCCCCTTTCCTTCTCTCAGCTTCTTGAAGCAAAGCTTGGGATTCTTCCAATTCCTTCTCTTCAATCTCCCTCTGAATTCTCTACTCCTCTCTCTTTGTATACTCAGATGCAAGTCTTTTCTATCCTACTTCTTCTGTTATTCTTTGTTGCTTCAACCTCTTGGATTCTTCTTCTTGTTCCTTCACAAGACTAGTGACAACAAACAAATTTAGCACAAAACACTACCATAGATAATCTCGAATAAACTATGATATAAAAGGATTCCACACCAAAACAAACAAAAAAATGGAAACATACCATTTCAATCATTTGGCGCTCTTTCCCCTCCTTGTGCCTCTCAATCAAGACTTTGCGAACTATAATATTTCTATGCTCTTTCTCTACGAGCTCAAGCAATATTGGGAAGTGTTGAGTTTTTTTCAGGAGTTTCTCAACATAAGGCAGTTTTATAAGACTTCTGGCCTTGTTTAATCATTTTTGAAAAATAGTCATATGATTCCTAATCTTATATGATTCAAGGTCCTGCACAAATAAATCTACTAAGTTTCTTATAATATACTCAATCCGAAAAATATTCCATGCATATAAGTGAAATCCTCAAAATTATTAGAGTCTATAATTATTATACAAAATAATGAGTTATAAAATTCAATTATTTTACTTGACTTCCAAACTGTACAATTCCTTTTAAATGGTCAATATTCAACTGTATGAAATTGTACTTCACAACATCCACACTAAGCCTCTCTATAATAGCAAAACAGAAACCAAAAAATGGCATCATCTTTGTCAGGGTTGTGATTTTCATGGTTTGATACACTTGTGATTCCTAGAACATGTAAGGGTTAACTTTAAAAACACTTGAGAGTTATTCCCTTAGCTGACATACAAGAATTGTATACACTTTAACACCAAAAGAGTAAGAAATATATCAATTCTGAGATTGTCACACCATATGCCATAAAATAGTAGAGGAAAATTAGAGTAATAACTAAATTCCATCACAAGTAAACTGTAAAATCTAAAAACAGTTCGCAATTACAAATCACAAGTTGTCGCACCACAGAATATTTGAGAACATGAAACAAAGAGTATTAATTAAATCCCATCGCCTGTTGTAACACTCTCAAAGTAGTTAGCCTTTCTAAAGCAGGAATGTATTGCTCCAATTGCACTTCTGGGATAGGAGAAGATGAAGACAGTTTGACACTAAGCTTAGAGAGCCTTCCTAGCAGTGGTTGAACTTCTTCAGCAAGATATAAAAAGCGGAATTCATTTTCCAATAGATGATACAAATCTTTCACTTCTTGTGGAACATATGTCATGACACCTTTGGAAACCTGGAATTTAAAGACACCAGATACCCACATAAGTACATGTTTCCACTTCCTTTTTTTGAAACCAAAGATCTTTTAAACTCAATATGATTAAAATATATTCACGTAGACTCAAATGCTTACTGAAATTTAATGGAAACAGTCAATAAGCAATAATGGAGGTACACATAACAGAATAGTTTGGGGTGAAGGATATTTTGTATATTTAAAAAATGAGGTGCAAAGGTGTATAACTTTAGTATAAGCTATTAATAGAAGTATCTATAGTACACATCGTTTGGATATTGAACCACATTCTATTAAGTTACAATCAAAATCATGGAGCATGTCAAAACACACAACTGTACAAGTAGATAAAGTGCATAGTAGAATATGTATGCTCTGACTTCTCAACAACTTAAAGTAAGGCCAAGGCCTTTCAGTTTCAACTATAAATGCTTAACAAGATTTTTACCTGTTACTTACCAATTTAGAAAGGAGTGTTGAGTGTGACAACTGCCAAAAAAATAATGTCAGTACACATAATGGAAAATAATTCAAACTAAGCATAAAGTAGAATACTATTATCCTTGAAATAAAAATAGAAAAAAACTTTACAAATGCAAAAATCTCACACAGCGACATATGCACCCATTTAATTAAAATACCCTACCACTTCTTAGGTGTCCTTTTTAGAGTCCAAACTAAATCCCAAAATACCGACCATTCTTGAACTCCTTTCCTTCTCATTCTTCAGTTCAAAATGGCGACCCCCGTGTTTGTACTCATAGGGTATATTAGAAATGGCAGCCAATAATATAGATGATGCCATCAACTGCTAATCCTTTTGTGCCAAGTTTTTATTGTAGATTTTCTAGAGTATATAGATCTTGTACCTTGCATATGCATGATACAAATAGCTTTCTGATATCCAGAATATATTTGTTAATTTTGAATAGTAAATTTCCATCATTTGAGGTTTAGGTGTCTTCTTGACCATGCACATAAGGCCATGAATGTCTTCTATAGAGAGAAAAGATTCCTACACACCATATTCTATACATCATAAGAAATTCTATAAGACAAAGGAAAAAGACAGAAAAATAAGAACACTAACCTGCCAGATCTCAAGATCAGTTGCATCCTTCAGTTGCTCAAACCTTGTATTAAGGTAAAGTTGCAAACTCTCAGGTAGATTTAGTTCAGGCCTGTCTATTTTGATCCCCGTACTTATTCAAATTGAAAAAGTGATTGCGTATTATTTCACAAAGACGACGGAACTCTGTTGCCCATTCATATTGCAAACATAACTGAAAGGCTCGATGTGTAGTTATATGTCCTTCCAATTAGGATTGTAGTCAGCCATACTAGAATGAAAACCTTATTCAACAATATTTTTAATAAGCAACTAAAAAACAAGTCTTTTGATTAGGTCTTGATCTACTATACTTGACATGTACCTTAATAACCCACTAGGTTCCAAAATAGGCCTGGTACATAACTATATTGCTTCTTGTTGTGTTCCAATGGGCCGAGGAACGCTCAGACGTCTCAGATTTTGGCAGGGGACTCATTGGGGATATTTGGAATACCCCCAACATCCATGAAGCTTGTTCTGGCCAAAAAGGTATGTCCCCTACTTATATGAAAGTATCCTAAAACAGGGGAATCGGTCCCCAAGGCATGGGGTCATGTTACTATGCTACATAGCTTCTAAGTTTTTGTATAATGATAGAAGAAGAAATAATCATTTGGAGTTAAAGAGAAAGGTGGAATTCATAGAATTGATGTAAAACATGACTGGTAAGGGCAGTGATATGACATAATTTACTAACCCTTAATAACGAATATAGGTAAAAATCGACAAGGTGTAATAAAAGATGGCAAAATGAAGCTATCAATAAAACCATGACCGGAATTTATGGAGTGCATATACGAGAAACTCTAATACACGCAAAGCATTATATCTTTTGTTAGAAATATAGTTAAAGTATTAACTAAAAGTAGTTGGGAAGAGAAGGGAATACAGGCAAAAAATATTGCAGGAGCTCATGTATATAATGTTAAGAAGTTGATCTTGGGACTCACAATGAGACATGTAGGAAATGCAAAATCGGTTCTTCCCTTGTGATCTGCTCCTTCTGAGTTTAGTCAAAGAGAGATACTAGAGACAATAGAGAACCAGGATTTCCCAAAAGAACATTTTTTCATCAAGGTTCTTATTTGGACTTCTAAGAACTTCCATCATCCTCAATGCTTTTAATTTATGTAGGAGCAAACTTGAGAGGAGGATATGAATGTAGTTTTAACAGGTCTCTCTATAGGATCTACTCGTTCCCAAATATTCTTATAACGTTGAAACCCTCTATGATATTGATTGTGTCCAAAGAATTTTGCAACATTGTTTATACCTTGATCAGCAAGCTCTTGAATCTGTTCAATAGGGAATTGAAGAGGGGGATTTTATTGCCTCACCCTCCCTCACTCCCTTGACAAATATTGGGAAGCTTGTGGATGATTTTCTTATAGATGTGGATCCATATGTGAATCTCATGCCTGATCAAATCTCAAAGATAAATGCTCCAAATTGTGTTTCTCTAGCAAAAACCAATGCATCAATTTCACTTCCAAACCATAAGCATATTTAGTAAATACTTAAAAAATGTATTGGGAAGAGAAGAATAAATAGTACAATTTCATCAAGCTGCATGCAAACAACATCTTTTGCCCTTCCAAATTTTAGAACCAAAAATTTGTCCAATTTATCCATCATCAGCTTGTCAACATCATTTTTGTATCGAAAAAAGAATCAAATTTCCCTCTCTTTCCCTGCACATAAGCAAATCAAAACAATAAATCCTATCAATATTAATTCAATAGTAACTCGTGAGACAAGTCAATCAGCTGTATATCATACAATACAAAAAAATACTAAGAAGAAAACATATAAGCTATGAGGATAGCCAATATAGTGTGATCACCCAACTTACAAAATATTGAATCTCAACCTTGACTATATAAAATGGATCTTGAACTATAGATATTTTATTCTATTTATTATGATACTACTGCAACTTCAACATAAACAACAATCGATCATTATTTTTTTATTTTTTATGCTTTTCAAGATTAACTTCGTGACTACATGCATGTCTTCCTTTGAGTAGCTCAAACACATGAAACTTGTAAAAATTCCTTTATCAAAATTACATATTCCACAGTTTTCAAGCATTAACAAATATAGTCATAATGGAAATTAATTAGAGGGACTAATAATTAGTAAATAAAATTCATGCAAATGTATTCATTAATACAATGAAGGATTTCCCAACAAAGAAAGACCATTTGTCTAACCTAACATCATCAAACTTGAAAAGATTTAAAAATCTTAGAAAAAATTGATGCAGAAGAACATATGTGATAGTCCAATGGTCTCTTCAAGATGAATTTTTTTTCTATAGAATTGTTATGAAGCCAGATCCCCACATCTCTTCTTGTTGCTTAAGTTAAACCTAGACACTATCCTATGCAATGAAAGGAGTTATACTTCTAGTAGGCCCATTGAAGCCAATGGGAAACAATTCCAAGTGCCAGTTGGTGGTGGATCTGCAGAACCAACATTTGATCACCAAAGATGTACATGGATTTAAGAGAGAACTAGTGGGATGAGAATGTTTCAAATTGGAGAATAGATACTAATACCAAAAAAATATTTACAATAATAACCAACGAACAACCAACCCTAGTTCATAAAGAAGATGGAAAATAGATCTAAACTGAGCATACAATTTAGTGGGAAAAAGAGAAAAACTGTGTAGTTTGTGGATCATTTCCTGTTTGGAAAGTTTATGGAGGCATGGACAAACACCAAAAGTTTATGGAGTTGAGTTCCTACTCTAACAAGTAGAATTGATAAACAGTCCCATGAATTTATGGGTTATAACAGTGAGATCTGACATCATGGTCTAAAATATTTTCAAAAAAAGGAAAAATCACATGAAAGTGATTAAAATTGTTACAAAATAATACGTTGTAAGCAATAAATCCTTGCTCTACAATGGATTTCTTGATTACTAAAATGTATTTGAAGTTGCAGGTGAATGATCGATTCACTTTGTAATGGTAAAGACAATAAACAATCAATGACTCATGATAGGATTGTAAGCAAATCTGAGAACCAAATCACTAAATTCAACAAACTAAACCCTTTTTCCCAAACTGATTTGTCTTGCACCTACAAAGATTTCATTTTTTCACTAAGAGTAGCAAGGTTCTTACAACCCAAAATTATCCTTTCTCATTAACGGTCACATTGTTGATATTCCCTGGAAGTAGTGCAAAGATATCTATTGTTCCTTCTTTGGGGTATTTCAACCAATTCCTATTCAGTCTGCATATAAGATAAGTTTCATGATTAATGTGTTTTTTCTTCAAAATCTATTGCTTCCCATAAATTGAAAACAACTACATATCATCTATGTTAAAGAATAAATTGTTAAAGCATCAAATAATATCCAACCTTCCAATAAAATTGTCACTGAAGACAAAAGATGATCCATATTTACTCAGAGACACCCCATTAAGAAACTGAACATTACTAAGAAGAAAACTAGCTTCATTGGTTTGTGGGTTGTATTTTAATTTTACGGCTGATGTATCTACTAAAAAAACCAACTGGATGAAGTTCTTGGTACATAAAACTGCAGGTTTCAGAGATAGAAAGCTAATGTAATATAATTAGTATTATAAATAACAATGGAATGGTGTATACTGGATAAGTACCTAGAGTTATGATTTGCACCTTCCACACTAATGTATTCCTCTTATTTCATGCAAAATCGGTCACTAAGGAAAAACCCATAACAAAATGAAACTATCGTTATTTCATGGAAATCATTTGTATCCTTGTGCATGTGTGCATTATCTTGCTGCATAATCATAACACTATGTAGCACTTATTAGGTTAATCTCTCCTGAAAAACATTATGAAGGTTTAGTAATGGCCTCGTACTATGGATTTGGTTGTTTTTTAAGAGTACAAACCTTGTGGGATAACATGTCATGTGGTATAACTCTGTAACAATGCTAATGAGATGGTTCTTAGGAATGTTGATCACATATTTTTGTCTTCAGGGGTGCATAAAGGAATATATGGACCGACTTTGTTACATTTCTATGCAATGGGTTTCAAGAAGTTGGTGTCCCATCATAGTCAATGGAGCTCATAGAAAAATAGTGGTACTATGTTGTGTTTTGAATAGGTTCATATTAATATATATTCATTCTATTTCTAGATTATTAAGAACCGAGAGGGATTAAAAAGATGTTGAAGTAAAAATTTATCTATACTTAAAAGATAGACTATAAACACATATGGCCACTCTCTCTGCAAATATCTTAAAGAATATTGAATTTGTAATGGCTCTATGTTATTCCTTTTAATAGATTGACATGAATTAAAGTTTGAAGGGAAATACAAAAAGCATATTAGCAAAAAAAATTCGTAAAAACATCGTGATGTGGTTTTCAATGAACATACATCTGCTTAGGTTGTAGATACACCTTGCTACCTTTTATACAAATACATTAGAGTATGGTTTGGTCATCAATTTCTATAGTGTCCAAAAGGAGTACCTAAATTTAGGTCTCAAGTGATATATTCAAAATCTATTGGCTTCATCATTCAGTAAAAACACTCTAATGTTACGGTTTTAACGAATCTAGGCCTATAATGCATACATTGGAGACAATGCATAAGAATACAGACTATCAAGTCATGGATTCCCATAATATTTGTACTCCATTACTGATTACTCTTTAAATAATCTATCCCATTGATTTATTTATCATGTGTCTCATGTCTGATTGTGTTGGTGTCTAAACCCCGCCTCCCAAAATATGACACTATTGTACTTACAGATTTGTGTGTTCACTGAAAGAAGGCACAAACTTATTTATGTGATTGGGTTTCAATGGAATATTGAATGATGAAAACATTAATGACTTGAATAACTCTAATTTCAAGGGTGACTTGCACAAAATAATCAGCAACACTATAGGTACTTGTTGATGGTTTGTGCTCTTTTGGGAAATCTATCAAAAGTAATAATGTGTTGTACTTGTGCAAAGTAAGGCCCTGAAGGAATTCATAGATGATATGGAAAAATTGTGCAATGTTAGGACTAGCCACGAAACAAATGTCCAACCTCAATCATGATCATTCATGGTTTCTTTCAATAGCCACTTTTTATATCTGCCTACACACTCAAAACCATGCTACAATCCTATAATACAATATTATGAATTTTACTTTTTCGAGTGTTTTGTGCAGAATTTTCTCAAAGGTATGGCTTTAGAAAGCAATGAGATCTAGTAGTTACCATCAACATTTTAATTTTTTCATATTTACAAGAAACATAAGTTAAACATTTTTATGGAGAATATTTGTTGATTGAAATGGTCACTGAAATGGTAACAACCAACATATATTCCTCTTAAATAGAATATCTGGAGGCCCTCTAAAGAAAAAATAGGGCATGGAGTTATCTTGGCACCTAAGAGCATTGGGTTTTCGAGTCCACAGAGCACTAGTTTTTGTATTATAATTAACACCATATCCACTTACATATCCTATTAAAAACATTCACAGTCTAGCTTTGAACTATCAATTCATGGGGATTTTGACATGATTCCAAAAAGGAATGAACAAAACTAGAAACAAACCCACAATTTTGCAGACATGCCAACTAGAGAAATAACCACAAAATTATATGAATCAAATCCATATTTTATGGTGAGGATATGAACTTGCTTACCCTAATCATAAGCCATGATGTTTGCACAAATCAGAAGCACCGTTGAGAAAGTAAAAGCATTCGGCCTCATCCCCATCATCAACAGTTTCCAACACATCTTTGAGAGCCTCTTCATTGTTCCCATTCAGAGCATACCTTACAATCATATTGCTCCATAAAACCACATTCCATTTAGACATGTACTCAAACACTTTCCTTGCATGCTCAACAAACCTACATTTGGCATACATATGAATAAGGGAACTGCCCACAAAGATATCTGAATCAAATCTTGTCTTGAGAAGACCAGCATGAACCTGTATTCCCTCTTCTAATGCCACAATAACAACGACTACCTTGAAAACACTTGCGAATGTGAGTTTGTTCAACCACATTCCTGCTCTTTGCATCCGTACAAACAAATTCAAGGATTTCTCTGTAGGAACACTCTGTACTAGTTATCTGGCACCAATAGAATGCTATCTGGGTAATTTGAGAAGGTAATCTCTGTGAATTTTGGATATTTCTCCATAAATGAACTCATGCAGAGGTTGATCAATAGTTTAGGTTTGAGTTGGAGGTGTTTACATGTTGCATTATGATTGTATACCATATGGCTATGCTTATTTTGTTTATTTTTTATGTTGATATGTGTGATATTATATTTTGTATATGTATGTGTATTTATATTGTATATTTTGTTTTTTTTATATTGTTTATTATATTATTTGTTTTAATGTGTGTGTGTGTGTGCGCGCTTTATAATTTATATATGGTATGTTTTGTAATTATATAGTATGTAATAAAGGTGTTGTGTCCCCTAGTATTTTTTGCAATGTCTCCTTTTCCAAAACCTTTCCATGTTTTGGTAGAAGCATCTAGTTGGTCTTATGTAGGCGAGGGACAAGGACAAGGAACAATAATTGGAACTATTGGTTGAGCCAAGGTTAATACCAAATCAGGAGTTTCCACACCTTGCATAGGAGGAATACGAGGATCCAAGTAATGTATAGTGATCCCAAAGGTGATATTAAGTCAACTCAATGTGTCCATCATGAGCATACTCAATATTCTTGATTGAATTTTTATTATATTAAGAATTAGCTAGGTGACTTCCTCTTTATTGATACCATATAAATATTACAACATCATTCATAGTGTGTAATATCTTTAATTCTTCAATCCGATTCATTGGTATGAAATAGCAAAATGAAATGGAAATGGAATCGTATAAAATAATAATGACATTATAATAGAATATGGATTTCAAAATTAGTTAGATAGATTCAATTCTAAAATCAGGTAGGTTGGGGGACACCCCCAATAAATGAAATTTATTATGATTGGAATGAATGAATAGTTATAAAATTGATTATCTAGGAACCTAACCCATAGGATGTCACATTCAATTTGTGAATGAGCGATCACCTCAAATATAATAATATTTATTTAGCCCTGTCATCCGACAAAATTCACAATCATGTATGTAATACAGTTATATCTTTTGTGTATTTATAGATAGAGTGCTCCAAGCAAACGTACCTTGTCATTGTTATTTACCTCTAGATATGTATGGATATGGTCAAATACAATGGTTGTTTTCTATTTAGCTTGATCCTTGGTCCTTGATTAGCCTGGTATTGACATGCATGTTATTAAACATATTCATAGACTCCCAAAAGTATATTTCATTATATTGTAGTACTAGTTCTAAATTGGGTGGTATAGGACTTGAATTGTTAATTTTAGGGATACAAATGATCAGGGATATACGATTGAGAGATAACACAACATAGGATAGACAATTTCTTCCTTAAACTAGTGAATTTTGCATGTACAGTTTGAATTAGGATATATGGAAGATTGAAGAAATCTTGTGTAAATGTATGGAATGCTATAAGTAGTGTCAAACCATATGGTGCAAACCATTTTCAATAAACTATATAAAACTTACTTTCAAATTAAATAAACAAAGAATGCTCATTTACGTTATAATTGGTCCCACTTAATGCTATGGCCCAATGGTTGTGAGACTAACATAAACTGAAGACATTGTGAAATATATGATGTATATTTAACATGTTCACTATATTTGTAGGATATTTTATTCATGAATGACCCCGGCCTGACACAATTCAAAATGATTAACATAAATGACTAATTCATATTCTTCTAGCTAGTAATTTTTTAAGCGGTGACTAAATTGTTCATTTATATTAGTCATTTTTAACTCTGTCAATTATTATCTAGTCATATTTGTTAATTGGTGACTAAATTAGTCATTACTTTTAGTCATTTATAGTTGGGTCGATCAAAATTGCTCATATTTAGTAGTAAATCACTTGATCTTCGTCGCAATCATTCCTGATATTGTTATCACTGATATTCATCACAATCATTCCTCATATTGTGATCCCTGATCTTCGTCATGATCATTCCTCACTATCTGATCTATCCTTTTAAATTATTTGTAAATTTTGTCGAATTAATCACTGAAAGGATCAATTTTCTCTGCGAGTCGAAATCTATGACAATCCAATGGTACTGGATTTACACACATGTTTATATGGAGTGAATGAAGGATGAATTCGTACTTCTACATAACTATATGAAGACATGAAATCCATTAAAACACACACATAGTTTAATCCTCTCTTATTTATTCAATTCATTGGAAATTCAAATACACACAGAGAACTCTACTTGTTCACTCCTCGCTCACTCTTCTGTGTATACACCTCCTCTATCCTCACTCTATTCTAACTATTACATCCAGTTTGTTTTATAACACTCAGCAAACCTGTTAGATCCGACTAGGTTGGATATGAGGACCTAATTAAAGAAACCCTATCTACAAAGATCAATCCTTGAGAAATCCATGCAGGGATCAAGGAGAACAATGGATATCTACCACTTATTACAAATTAAAAACTAGCCCTATCTACTAACATCAAACCCTATCCATCTAGAAGCTATTACATGGCATGCTAACTCACCAGTCAATGAAATTTGAGCTGGATGCTCCTGCATCATACTTCTGGGGAAGAAAAGATGCTCCCGGGGAGTATGATGCTCCTGCATCATACTCCTAGATGCTCCTGCATCATTAAGTCTTCAGGCTCCATAGTGTACTTGAAAATGTATTTCTCTCTCATCGAGGCTGCATATTCAATAGGCTCATTCCTCCATTTGACCAAGTATTGAAAGAAGGTTTCATTCTTGGTCTTCCTTAGGATTCTCTTGCTAAGAATGGATTCAATATGAGTTTGTTCTTTCTGTGGAATTTATCCTTGCCAATCTATAGCTAAATCATCTACATCTGAAGTTACACCATCTATCTGGATACCTGCATCTCTAAAAGGATATAAATCTAAAACATTGAAAATTGGTGAAATTTGAAGGTCAGAAGGAAGTTCAATCTCATAAACATTTGCAGAAATATTCCTTAAGACTTTACAAGGTCCAATCTTTTTAAGCTTTAATTTATTATACATTTCTTTAGGGAACATTTCATTTTTAAGATAGGACATCACTAAATCTCCAACCTGAAAGTTTACTTCTCTTCTCTTCAAGTCTTCTCTCTGTTTATACTTTTCTGCACTTTCCTATAATTTCTTCTTGATATTCTCATTTAGCTCATGCATACTAATTGCAAATTCTTCACCCTCTTCACTTCTTTTTTCCTAGTTTCCCAAATCTCTAAGTTCATATACACCTCTTATATGCATCCCATAGACAATTTGAAAAGGAATCATACATGTACTTCTATTGGGTAAATCATTGTATGTGAAATCAGCCTGAGCTAAAGCCAAGTCCCACTATTTTTGATGTTTATCCATGAGACTTCTCAGTATGTTTCCCAAGCTCCTATTTACCAATTTAGTTTGTCCATAAGTGTGAAAGTGATAAGTAGAACTGAAATTGAGATTAGTCCCCAACTTCTTCCATAGAGTTCTCCAAAAATGACCAACAAACTTTGTATCTCTGTCGGACACAATACTCAAAGGAAAACCATGCAACTTTACAATTTCTGAAAACAATAGGTTAGCAATATTGGTTGCATCATTAGTCTTCTCACATGCAATAAAATGAGCCATTTTGGAAAATCTATCTACCACAACATAAATTGAATCATGACCTCTCTGAGTTCTAGGTAAACCCAAAACAAAATCCATGCTTATGGAATCCCAAGGCCTAGATAGAATAGGAAAGGGATGAAACAATCCCGTGTTCTAACTTCTCCCTTTTGCATGTTGAAATATTTTTCATCTTTCAACAAATTTCTTCACATCATGCTGCATATTTGGCCAAAAGTAAAAATTACTCACTTGAGAAAAAGTCTTGTCTTGTCCAAAATGTCTTGATAGACCTCCACTATGCTTTTCTTGAATCAAATTCTCTCTCATTGAACATTTTGGAATACACAATTTACTATCCTTGAATAACAAACCTTCTTTCAACATATAATATAACCACTGGCTTCTGTTATGGGTAACTGGACTTTCAAAGGAAACATATATATCCTTGAAATCTAAATCTTTCTTATACATATCAATCAAGTTTTCAAATCCCAAAGTATTGACCTTAAATTCTTCTAATACCATATTTACTCTGCTCAAAGCATCAACAAATTTATTAGACTTACCCCTTGTATGTTTGATAACAAAGTTAAAGTTCTGCAAAAATTCTACCCATTTAACATGTCTCTGGTTCAATTTTTGCTAACTACTTATGAACTGCAAACTATGATTGTCAGAATACAACACAAATTCCTTAGGCATAAAATAATGTCTCCACTTTTTAAGAGCCTACACAACAACATATAATTCTTGATCATATGAAGAATATTTCCATTTTGCTTCATTCAATTTCTCACTGAAATATGCCATTGGCTTCTACTCTTGACTCAAAACTGCTCCCACTGTTGTTCCACTAGCATCTATTTCCACTTGAAACACTTTGTCAAAACTGGGCAAAGCTAATATAGGCTTCTCAGATATATTTTTTCTTCAGCGACTTAAAATTCCTGTCAGTTGCTTCTATCCATTTGAAAGGATCTATACTTCCTATGAAAGTGTCTGTCAAAGGTGCACAAATCTAACTGAAATTTTTAATGAAATTTCTATAGAAACTAACAATTCCATGGAAACTCCTTACCTCATAAGCATTTCTTGGAACTGGCCAATTTACAATCACTTGTACCTTATCAGAATCCATTTTCATCCCTCCTTATGAAACCACAAATCCCAAGTAAACTAACTCTTTCTTCAGGAAACTACACTTCTTCAAATTTATCAGGAGCTTCTCCTTTTGCTAAGTTCTCAACACCAACTTAAGGTGTCTTAAATACTCTTCTCTATTCTGACTGAAAATTAGAATTCCATCTAGATCCACTATCGCAAACTTTCCAGAAAATTCTTTTAAAACCTCATTCATCAAGCTCATGAAGGTACTAGGTGCATTAGTAAGCCCAAATGGCATCACTAACTATTCATACAATCCATCATTAGTTTTAAATGTTGTCTTCCATTCATCCCCTTCCCTTATCCTAATTTGATGATATCCACTTTTCAAATCTATTTTGAAAAAATATTTTGAACCACTTAAACTTTCCATCAGATAATCAATTCTGGGTAAAGGGAATATATATTTGATAGTGATCTTGTTGATTTCCCTGGAGTCAGTGCACATCCTCCATCCACCATATTTATCTCCACTAAGTATAGTGGGTACTGCACAAGGACTCAAACTTTCTTTCACCAATCATTTCTCCAACAACTCCTGCACTTGCTATTTGATTTCTTTATTTTCTTGAGGATTTAATTTGTAGGCTTCTTTATTTGGTAAACTTGCACTAGGTATTAAGTCAATGTGATGACTAATACTTATTACAGGGGGTAAATCATTTATCAACTCATCCATAACAATGTAAGCACACTCATCAAGCAAAGTTTTAACTTCAACATGAAAATCATTTAAATTTGAAGAAGTTAAAATTACCTTTGGCTTACCAACAAGGTCAAAATGTAGATCCTCCTCTTTCTGAACTTCTTGCGACAGTTCTTTGCCAAACATCAACAAAATACTTGAACTTGAACCTTCCAGAGCTACTTCATCTTCCAAGTGTGACAAAGTATGTCTCTTTCCATATTTCTCCAGAGATTAAGTATTTTTCCTCCCATCATGAACAAATTTCTTGTCATACTGCTAGGGCCTCCCTAAGAGTATATGGAACACATCCATAGGAATTATGTCACATAATATTTCATCTTTATAAGTACCTATATGGAATTCCACATGACACTGCTCATTCACCAAGAGATGATGTCCTTTCTACAACCAGGGCACTTTGTAGGGAGTGGGATGCTTCATCCTCTTCAATCCCATATTCTCTATCATCTCAGTGGAAACCAAATTATCTATGCTACCACTATCAATAACCATTTTACAACACTTACCTTGTGACTTACACTTTGTTCTAAAAAAACTCTTCCTTTGGGCAAGTTCATGTAATTTTTTTTTGTTTTTATCAAAAATATCTTCAACATAAGAGATTCTCCTTCCTCTGGAGGGTTATTCATCTCTGTTTCTTATTTTGAATCTTCCTGATCCTCTGCAACATTCACATTTCTCTGACTTGAAGACTGATTTCTTGGACAATTCCAAGACATATGTCCAATCTCTCCACAAGTATAACACTTTAACTCTCTGTGTCTGCCTCTTCCTCTGCCTCCTATGAATCCTCCCCTCTAGGATGGTTGACTTATAGAACCCTCAACTCCATATTTATAATTCCTACCCGCAATATTAGGAGATCCTCTCCCTATTACTATGTTCTTTCCCTTGTTTCTCTCGTTTTGTTTTCTTAACAATTTTTCTTCTACCTTTGAAGCTACTTGAAAAGAATATTCTACAGTTTTCAAACTTAATAGACTGATTTCATATTGTATATCATATCTTAATCCATTGATATACCTAGCCAATATTTCTAGACCTCCCTGTGTATGTTTGGCTCTAATACTCAATCTAAAAAAGTCTTATGTTTATTCTTTTACAGTCATAGTATTCTGTCTGAGGTTTTGTAATTGTTTAATAAGACTTAATTGATAATCCTTAGGCATAAAATGAATCTTAATATTTTGAAGAATCTTATCCCAAGAGTTTATCTTTGACTTACATCTTCTTTCTCGATGAATCTGGAGCTCATCCCACCAAATAGATGCATGTCCCTTCTTTCTGGTACCTACATATCTTACTTTCTTCTTGTCTTCAATTTGTTAAAAATCAAAATATTTATTCAGAGCATTAATCTAATCCATGAGTTCTTCAACATTTAAATTTCCTTCATACATAGGTACCTCTACTCTTGGTCTGCTACTAGCCTTCATCAGCATCTTCAAGACTCTGACTTCTTCAGGATCTTCTTCTTCTTCTTCAGGGGATTCTTCTTCTTCATCACGGGTATCTGAATGTTATCAATGGTTATTTCTCTCCGTAGATTCTAGTATTTATTCTAGTATTCTCATGTGTATCTCTACATCTGTCTCTGTAGGTTGTCTTCCTCGACCACATCCTACAAGATCCCCACGCGCTCGTCCTCGTCTCAGTGGCATCTTTCTACAGCTTAACTGAGCTCTGATACTCCTCACACAGAGCCCTTGCTCTTCTTTGATACCAAAACTGATGGCGCTATTTTGTTTATAGACCTCAGATACTTCAAATCCAAAACTAACAGGACAAAATTTCTCTATTAAACAACTTTCTGCATTGTCTAACTACCTTTCCTCATTCTAGCGAAAATCAGAAAGCAGAAAGTTAACTTTTCCAACTTTCGCTCTTCTGTTACTATGCACTTCCACCTCCACACTTCTCCTTCTGCTTGTGCCTTTCCACACTTTAACAGGATGCAGAAATCAAAATTTTAACTCTCGCAACCAAGAATTTTTTCACTTCTGCACTTTCAATTCTACACCTCCGTCTTCTGGTCTGGATAGTAGAACATTTATTGTTGACTTTGCGGAACTATAAGTTTATACCCTTTCACATACACCTTTTCTGTCTTTCCGGTTCACAAAGCAGAATTCATCTTTTCAACGTTTTTGAAACAACAGTTGATACTTTCCTGGCTCTGCACAACACTTCTTCCCCACTGTCAATCTTCTGCGGACTTGATCTCGACCATCGATTTGATTCTAAGTGCATATCAAAATAAAAATTTGTGTATTTTATGCCCATGCTGTGGAAATTAATTGTGATCCCTAATCTTCGTCACGATCATTCTTCATTGTCCAATATGTCCTTTTAACTTCTTTGTAAATTTCATCGAATTGATCACTGAAACGATCAATTTTATCCATGATTTGGAATCTACGACAATCCAACGGTACTGAATTTACAGACATGTTTATATGGAGTGAATGAGAGATGAATCCATACTTCTACAGAACTATATGAAGACATGAAATCCATCAAAACACATGTTGTAGAGTTTAATCCTCCGTTCTTTATTCAATTCATTTGAAATTCAAATGCACACAGAGAACTCTACTTGCTGACTCGTCGCTCACTCTTCTGTGTATACACCTCCTTTGTCCTCATTCTATTCTAACTATTACATTCAATTTGTTTTATAACACTCAACAAACCTGTCAGATTTGACTAGGTTGGATCAAGGAGAACAATGGCTATCTGCCACTTATTACAAATTAAAAACTAACCCAATCTACTAACATCGAACCCTATCCATATAGAATCTATTACATGGCATGCTGTCTCATCAGTCAATGAAATTCAAGCTGGATACTTCTGCATCATTAGTTCTTTTGTTCAGTTATACTTTAGATAACATATTTGTTTCTTCAATCAAGATTTATAGTGTGATTTGAATTAGGGATTAGGGAATTGTTGATGTCATCTTTCACTATACCTTTGGAAGTATTTTTCCACTCTTTACTTGTAGCTTAGGATTAGCTTTAATCTATATATGCACTATCAAATAATTAGATCTTTAAGTTTCTTTCATTTTGTATAATTTTTTCTTTTCTTTTTGTTATTTAGTGTTCTTTGTTAATTAGTTTCTTCAATAATAGTTCAGTAAGTGTCTCTCATAAAACTTAGGAACTACAATATTTACTCTTTTGTATTATCAAGCATCATGTTTTTTCACTAGTTGTCATTAGCCCTCACTTAGGAGTATTTTCAAACTTTATAATAATCTTTGTGATTGATGTGTGGTGTGTTTGTCTTTTCCATAGTCAATATGTGAATTAGCTTTGATGCTCAAATCTCATTCTTGCATTGAGAGGTAAAAGTTAGATTAAATAGATTTTATTCTGTATTCTTTAAGGTTTTGATTTGATTCTGACTCCAAGTTGGCATGATTAGTTACATAGAAACTCATTCAATTTTTTGTAGTGTAATTAGGTTTGGAAAATCAATTCCTGTAGAGAGAAGAATAGGTTTCACATCTATTCGGGTTACTTCACTGGCACATACAATATTTGCTACTCTAAGTTTACAGATCCAGGTTTACATTTAATAGATCAGGAGGACTTGTATTGAAATACATATAAATGGCCTAGCAATTTGTTCCTCTATTCATTCATTCTATGTGCCACTTTACTCATAAAAACATCGAATAAACATAAAACTTCAGTTCAAGTCAGACAAGAGTCAACCACAAATGATCACCATGCAAATAATCAATGATATATGTGTAGGTTCTTACCTCCCGTATTTATATCTTGAGCCTTAGTAGAACCAAAGGAAATGCATCTAGGAAAAAAAAATATCACAAGCAATAAATTTGCACGTTTGTAACCACCTCGACAACAGGGCCAAATTGTTGGTATAGATTAAGGTATTTTAATGAAACCAAACCAGCATACCGATTAATTATCAATCCAGGAACATAACACTTTCAAGGATACATACACAATATATGCAGACACAAATCCTTCTTGAATACTATAAAAATATATAAATGTAAATGCTCGTATTGAGTGAAAGTAGCACATAATCCATTCATTCTAAGAAATATTCCTTTTAATATTTACAAAAACCCAATCTACTTCACTCTTCTAAAAGAGAAGACCACACACCACTACTTAAAATAATTAATTCATGAAAATACTCTACTGAAGTAGATATATAAAAATTACTCGTCCTACTCTCATCCACACAATTATATAAAACCTTCAGTACATCTTAGAACCACTTCTAGTTAGAAATAGTGATATGATGTATTAAAATAAAACCCTAATTCTTACCTTGCAAGTAATAGGATTATCATGAAAAAAGTAACAACTAATACTAGATTTGGATCATAAAACCCTGAACAATCAATCCATTCATAATAACAAATACTCTGATCAAATAATCCACAAACTCATATTCAGTAACAACAATATCAATTCAATATTTTAATGAATCCACACAGTTGAATAATTCCAAAACCCTAAAACAACAAATATAAATTAACTATACAATCAATCGAAATTAATGAAACACTCTTTTAACTTCCCAAAAAATAAACAAACTATAAAAGACAATTCCTGATCAGTGAAGGGATCCCTTCCTCCTCTAACAAGGGTTGCAACATGCAATTAATGACTCATAGNCTCTCTCTCTCTCTCTCTCTCGCTCGCTCTCTCTCTCTCTCTCTTTGCGGATAGTCTCTAGTCATTAGAACACATCCCTTTTTGTATCCCATTTGAGTAACAAATTTACTTAGAATAGTTGAACACCTTGAGAATCAAAGATTCTCAAGGATGTATCAAATATTCTCAAGAATATTCATTTAACGTTTACATGCTATATCTTCTACTCCCTCAGTTACTGTTACAACCTCTTTTACAAAAATATACAAGACAACAATCCATCCAAAAATAGATTCAAAGGTTGATACTCCTAAACATTTGAATAACAAAATGCTACCTTTCCGACACTTCTAAAGATTCAAACTCAAGCATCGGTCGAAGATCAAATGGTTAAGTGCCAAAATAGGGAAACTCAATCATGACATAAGTATCAACAACATATTTCAGACCAATGAGGAAGTAACAACATCCACTATTTAGGACAACCATGCTTCCTTTATCATGTTTTCAAAAGATCATGAATAATACTATTAGCAAGCTAAATACAAGCACAAAACCCACCTTAAATATTTCAATTTTAACTTAAAACAACAAGATATTCAAAGAAGTTATACCTTTGGTCTATTACTCAGATTATGGGTAAGATGATATCAAAAAGGAGCTAAAACTAGCTAAAATATATTTAAACATGATAAATAAGTGGTAAAAAATGTGACATTTTCTAGGACCAACAGTCTATGTACAATAATTTATTCTCATTTAACTTATTCCCTTTACTGTACTTGTTGCCACAATTGAAACATAGTCCCTTTGCTCTTTTTTCCTCCAGTTGATGAAGGGTCAACCATATAGGTTGATTGAGGTTGGGGGAGGAAACACTCCCTCTCTATAGGTGTTAGTAGCAACCCTTCTAATAGCCATATTTTTTCTTTCAAATTTCCTTGCCATACTAAAATCATTCAAATTTATTTTCCAAACAAAAATCATTCTCTAATGATTTGGTTCAAAGAGATCTATGAGTCAAGTTGAATGCTATCCTTTATAGTTCCCATAAAAAGATCCAACAAATTGTCCTCTAGAATTTTCTTCACTCTAAGACTCAACTTCTGAAATTGCTGAATGTGTTCTATAATTGGACATTTTTGTATGATATTTGTCAATTGGATAAAGAAGGTGTTACTCTTAATATCCCATAGTGTGTTATCAATTATTATGTTTATACAAACCAAGAGACAATAGAATCCATTTTACAACCACAAATCCATCGGTACCATACATATTGATCAAGATATATATACAAGCACGCAATAATTACCCTTTTTAAAGGTGGCACTTGGTGTAGATTGAAGAAATGATCCATCTAAATATCCATATTATTGTATCATTTCCATCAAAATTTCTCATATCAACCTTAGTAATGAAGTAGTTACTTGGACCCAATTTGAACCCACAATTACGTGAATCTTGGAGTAATGAGCCATCAAATTTATGAAACTTGGGTCTCTTGTTCTCTAAGTATAATATAATTGTCTCATAGGATGAATTAGATTCCACTAGCTTGTTCTCCTCATCCTCTTTTTGAGGATTTGAGATTTGGTTATGTAGGATGGTTATATCCTTCAACTTTGAATTCAAATTGTATATCCCCTTTGGATGCTTAGCATCCATCTTGCATATCCCCTCTGAATGTTTGGAATTCATCCTTATTTACCATATTCATGATGTCCCCCCCTTTTTAACATTGTATTTTTATGGTTTTCTACTCTAATGGTAAGTGTAGATATCAAAAAAATGAAATCATTATGTTCTTCTTGTGTTACAGATGATCCTTTAAGAGGTTTAACGGATGAAAAATATATTACTACAACTTTTTCCATTTTATTCCAATGAGATTTACTAGACTTATCCTCTATTTACTCTTTATTACATATTTTGAATCACCCATAATGGATATTCCAATATAAAGTTATGCAAGTTTCAAGTTAAAGTAGACTTTAAAACTCTATTTTGGAAATTGTCTTGTTGGTTGATCTTCCAACTGAGGTGACTCTACAATTTAAGCCCTTTTGAGTTCGAAATTTTGTCATGTAATAGATAGATATGTATTCTTTTTAATTCCATAAGTCTCACCCAATTTGGTGTTAAATTTGTGAATCAATGATATACATCCCAATGAGAGCAATTGAGAAGTGGAATTATGTAGTGGAATATAAGGATCAATGTACACTAAATAAGACAAATTTGATAAGAATTGATCAGTTAATTACAACATTAATCTTCACTATTCCAACAGTAATACAACAGTGTTGCAATAAGGATAATTTGAATCATGTGGATAAGATTCGAATCCACCAACTAAACCTGACTAACTGGATAAATCAATGTATCTAAATCACTGCATGGGAGCCATTGGTCTAAATCCTAATGTATAAATCAGTATACAATCAGTTAAACTAGTTAAACCAATTAAATTGATGAGGTAGGTGGAAAAAGGTGCCACTTCACCATGCAACCATGCAAAAATGGCTCTAGACTAACTAAGAGTTCTCTAACTGATTGTAACTAGAGGTTGACTCAACATAACTGACTACCTACCACAACCAACTGATGGAGGTTGTTGGTGGCACTCAGAGTGGCTCCCAGGATGTAGGGATTGGAACCAGTGGAACCAATATCATGGTGGCAATGAACTCACCCAAATGACTCCTAAGTTGGGAAAGATGATCAAATAGACTATATATGGATAAGGGAGGATTATATAATCCTAACCCCCCCCCCCCCCCCCCCCCCCCCCTTAATCCTAACTTGGACAAATTGGGCCCTGAAAACTAGGAAAAAAGCCACCCATACAATATAAATGACAAAAAATAAACTTCTTAATAAAATAAGGAAAATGGGGAAAACCTCATGGGAAACCTCCGCACTCAAAATAAGCAGGAATCAAATTTTTTTGGAACAATATGAAACTCTGTGGAGTTGTAATGCAGGTTCTTCTATGCATCAACATCCTAGAATTATGCACATGAATCTCTCCAAACTAAATGATTATGTTTGGAGGAATTTTCCTCTTTGGAAGAAGAGGAACATGCTCAACTGAATTAGGAACATAGACAACTGAAAGATGAAAACTGGACCGATGTAGAGCAATTGAGATCAACTAATGAGAGAGAAAAATTTCTTTAGAATTCGAAACATGTGAGGTAATCCCAAGAAACTGATATGTTTCAACCTTGAACATCGAACCGTGTGAGGTAAAATCAGTTCCAAGTGCTAGGAGCAAGTGTCTAGGCGAATGCATGATGTCTCCATCTTTACTAGTACTGCGAGGAGATGAGCATGTGATCAAGTAGAAAAGTAGAGAAGTCCTGGTACCATGGAGAGAAAATTCTTGAGATCCATAATATGATATAGCTTCTAACATATTTAGAGATTCACAAAATATAATATCAGGAAACTCATGAGAAGAAACTAACATCGAATCCCCAACATAAATTTAAAAAGAGACTTGAGGTACTTGATTTCTCACACCAAAATTGATTAGAACAACTACAAGAATGAATGGAGGCTCTTGAAACTTAAAATTTGAACCAAATAAGGTCATATCAGATCCAATAGTGTGGAAAAAAGGTTCCAAGTGCTCCACTGAGATGGTAGATGCACACTTTTCTCCTTCTTAAACAAAACTCTGATTATTGGTGCAAGCAATCATGTAGGAAAGTGACGGAAGCCCTAGATCAATGAGAGTGAATAGATCACTCCTAAAATATTATAAATCTTCCAAAACATACAATGTATTAATTTTCTACACACCATCAACAACATTAGAGAGAGAGAGAAATCAAATTCCTCTTCATTTTTTGAAGCAATCACTAGAAAAATTTGCACATAATTTAAAATAGAAGAATCACTAGAGAATGCTTGAGTAGAATGGAAGGAGATTTTTTCTTCAATAACAGAGATTCGAATGTCTTATTCTGGATCAAATATATGAGAATATGAGATATCAGATATCTCATAAACTTTTGAAGAAACAGGAGAAGGAGTCACTCCAAGGAGCCTTTATTCAATTCAAATTGACTGTGTTGAAGATTCTGTTTCTTCTTCATCTTGAAAAACTTCATAAGAGACAATAGAGGTCAATACTTTTAAAGAAATAAATCTTGTGGTGCTGGGTGTGCTCTACGAATTGCTATAATGATCCTCATTGTGCTTTCCAAATGTTCTATCCATTTCTGTCCAAATATCCTTTGGCTATTCATCAGAATCAATAAGGTAGCACAAGCTTGGAGAAAAGGATAGAAATATTGTTCCAAAAGCTCTATAACCATCATGTATCCAGTCATTCTCATATTCACAAGACTCTTTACCAAGTCCAATAGATACCTCATAGATACCTTATCTCTTTAGAGATGAAATCATCTTCAATTTCCACTATGATTATCTTGTGAATGGAGTAAGAAGAGGAACTGATAATCTTGAATCCATATTGAAGTTGTACCTACAAAATATCACTGCAAAACAAAACAATTCACAATCATATGTCAGGTCAAGCCTTTCCACCTCGACATGTACACTTTATCAGAGTCTGTCACACCTGGATAGACTTCTTGGACATAATCTAAAGGGAGAAAGGCTATCATTCCAGGATTTATGTGGAAAATCAACTGCTTCTAGTGTAAAATGGAGATCAGACAAGACTTTTTGCTAGTCTGAACAAGGATTTGATACCATGTTAAATTTGTGAACCATTGATCTACAGGAAAATTAGAGCAATTGAGAAGTGGAAATATACAGTAGAATATCAAGAACAATGTATACTAAACAAGACAAATTTGAGACAAATTTGATAAGAATTGATTCATTAATTACAACATTAATCTTCACTATTCCAGCAGTAATACAATAGTGTTGCAATAAGGAGAATTCGAATCATGTGGATAAGATTCGAATCTACAAAATAAACTTGATTGGATGACTAACTCATTGTGTCTAAATCACTGCATGGGAGCCACTAGTCTAACTCCTGATGTCTAAATCAATCTATAATCACTTAAACTAGTTAAATGAGTTAAACTGATAAGGTAGGTGGACAAAATTCACCACTTCCCCATGCAGCCATGTAAAAATGGCGCTATACTAACTTGATCTAACTAATTGTAACTAGAGGTTGACTCAGCATAGTTTTACTCATAGCACATTTGAGACTAGTTTTTGGACTAGTAAAAGATCCTAACTTCCACATGGTATAACTTTGAATGCATAATAGATTGGTACTTGAAATTTGTCTAGATATTTTTTTATATGTCCTTTGAGGGACCACCAAATTTCACTATCTCAAACATCACCAAAAGGAAGTTATAGTGAAAATTACAAGATTACTAGTTTTGGAAGCATTCAAGCCCTGACACCTAATCTTAAGCATAAAATTCCCCCAAAACACATAAAATAAGAAAGAAAGAGTGATTTAACACCTTAATAATGGAGAAATTAGATGAATAAGAATCCTATTCGAGGGGGAAACTTCATTATACAATGTACCAAATACACAATACAAGATGTTAGAACATTATTACACCTAGGTCCATAGTTTCATTCATTTATACCTATGATAGATGGTCCAAACCATGGTTAATTATGATTGCCTAAGGTTGTTGCGGGTTTTTTGACCATTAATGACCACTTTCACCCTCATTTTGGTCAACCAAGAGATAAGGTGCCTCATTTATGAGCACTAGGGTCTGTAGGGGTGCTCTCATCCCTTAATTTGTGGATATAGTTTGACCAAGGGTGCCCATGCATTGTATTTGGGTGTTTTTCCTCTTTTGGTCCCTTTGGACCACCTAGAGCCACCCCCTTGCCATATTTTCCTCCAAAACGCATGGGTCACCATCATTTATGACCACCCATGACATCCCAATGTTCACATATGATATTCGTGATTATTTGAGGTAGTTTGGGATCCTATTAGTCAACCAAGGGGGGTTTTGAGGTCCAATGTAATCCTGCCACATGTATTCCATTTGAGTGCATCCAAAGGCTAATGATTTTTCCCTGTTGTAATATAATGATGATATGAACATGTTTACAAGTAAGATTGTAATATAAACTTTAGTTATTGACACATTTTGTCATTGTGCCTCTTTCACACTATTTTGTACATGCTTTGTCAAATTCTTACATTGTAAGGAATCTCTTAGATTGTAGATCTTGTTGTGAATAAAAATTTTACATGGTATCATAGCAAAAGGAGCTTCTAATTGTGTTCATAGAGTTCTAACTAGAAATCCATGGTTTCCTTCTAAGGATTGAGTGTTTGCATTGCAAGTTATTCACTGGTTCTTTGTCACTCAATACACAACAAAAAATGGAGAAGTATCATGTCACCTTGCTCATTCCATTCATCTACTTTGATTCAAAGGATGAGATGGTAATCCAACAGAGATCTAAGGGTCTCCTCAGAGTTAACATGGGGACAAAAAGTGAGCCAAACCCAACAATTGAGAAGTCTAAGTTTTTTAACAAAACCGATGAAGCGTTTGGGATGCTATGTTTCGCTATCTGTTGTAATATCACAGATCACATAAGGTTACCAATAATACACATAGAAACATATAATCATAATAGACACAAGAGACAAGAATAGATAATGAAGTAACCGATTATATTATAGAATCACATGAGGGTCCATACATATATAAAAACTAAACTAAGTTCTCATTTGGCTCAACAACCTAATATATGTGATTACAAATGGTTACAAGTAGCTACCTGTCGGTTTGGTCAACTGACATGACTTATGCAGCTGACCTAATCTCTGATTAGTCGGCTACTCGACTAGTCAGCTCACCGACTCGCTCCTCCAAAATCTCTACCAGGAACAAAATATTTCTTCATCCCGAAGAAACAAGGAAGGTACTCAAAATTGTATTGTCTGAGATAGTTACTTCTAATTTGGTTTGGCTTCATGGACTGTGTAATTGGATGGTTGGTCATTTCTCCATAGATAATTCTACAATGGATTTTGTTGTAATGGCCAGTTGGTGCTGAAACTCTATCCAATTCTGTAGAAATTTTTGGATGTCGATAATCAAGGTTGTGATGCTTGACAGAGTTGACATTTTCTCCTAGATGGAAAGATCTGTGATGCTTTGCATGTTGGGCCCCATGAATTGAGCCTTTTCATCTAATGTATCCAATAGTCTCTTCATCCGTGGGAAGATTGTGTCCAGTTTGTCAAGGCTTGGTAGTGCTTGTTGTACCCACTGATGTGCTTATTTCTCTATTTTCTCTAATTTTGTTGTTTCTAATACAATCTGGTCTTGTATTGTACTCCTCATTGTTTCTTCAAGGCCTCTCCTATTTTCTAGTGCTTGGATTTTCTTATGAGTTTGGCAGGTCTATTGAAATACTTGCCCATAGTAGGTGTGCCAATTACGGAGTACTTCTTCTGTAATGATGGATTCTTCTAAGTGGTTCTGTAGTACCTTATGATCTTCAAAGAACGCAGTATACTGCTGTCTTAGTAATCTGTATGTTTCCTCTTTTTGATATTCTTTTGTAAGTTGTAGTTTTGCTTGTAGGGTCGACACCACACTTTCAAAAAGCTGATATGATTTTTCCAGTGGCTTGTCAGTGTCAGCCTCTATTGGTCCTAGTATGACTGTTTGAATTAAATTTCTACAGTTTGACATGAATTCAATTTTCTCTTTCTTAATGATGTCGAGTTGTTCTTGTTTGGTCTGGATTCTTATTGCTGCTTCTATGGTGAGGGTTCCTAAGAGTTAACCCAACTCTCCATCTCTCAATTTCATTGTGTCGACTGCAGTAGTCGATCCTAGTTGGATGAGGTGGATCACTGTCGGTCTTTGTTTTTTGTGGTGTTCCTTTTTCTTTTTATATTTTTTCTTTCTTTTGTGTCTATGTTGGTCGACCTATTGTTCTGCCTATGATTCTACAAGTGGTTGATTTTCAGGCGGCTGATTTCCTAGCTGCTGATATTCGTTGGGATGAACTTCATTATTTGGGGGAATTTCTGTTTGAGCCTCTTGGGTAGGGCTTGTAGCTTGGTGTGTATCTAGAGGGGTTGAAATGGGTGGTTCAGGGTTTGGCAAAGGTTCTGGATTCAGAGGTGGTGATATATATGGTGAGTGGTCTAGTGTAAGTGGTGTGGTTGGGATATTTTCAGTTGATGGGGGATATTTGACTTCTGGTGGTGAGTTGGCTGAGTCGTCAGAGTCAACAGAGACTATGTTGTCAATCTCCTGATTGATTGCTAATGTATATTCTCGGTCATTTTCCTCTAAGTCTCCTACTGGTTCATTAGCTAGTAAAGGATGGTTAATACTTGATGGGGTAAAGGATGAAGTGCAACTTTCAATAATTTGAGAGGTTTTGTCAGGGTTCCTTAAGAATGTCAATCTGATAGTTCCAATAGTTCTCGGTTTTTGAGGTATTTGGCCAATTTGCTATGATAGGGTTTGGCGTACTAAGCTAGACTCAGTTAACGTGCAATTGGTGGTAATTTTTTGAGCAGATGTGAATATTTCGAGGAGTTTTTCAATAAATGCCTAGAAGTCGCCATTGTGGTCGAATTGTTCTTTTAACATCTCCGGCATAGAATTTTTATATATGTCTATAGGACTGATGGTGGGTAGCTGTGGGATATATTCTTGTGTAATCTGGGTTGGGGATGGAAATGGGGGGGTGGAAACTAAATCAACAATATTCTCATCGACCGAAGGGTTTGTAGTTTTTACATTTTTACCTTTGGCTTGTCTTTTCTCCTCCTCGACAAATCATTTGAACTGCTCCTTAACCAGGATCTTATTTTTGGTGGCCTCTATCAATATTTTGGTCACTTGAGCATGGAGTTCATCCTCATCATTTGAATTTTCTTGTAGGATCAACTGGCATTTCCCTTTTCCTTTGGCTGGACTATCCAGGTTTTTCCTAGATTTTGCAATTATCGTTGCCAACTGTCGGATATTTTCCTTTGTCAGCAGGTATTCTAGTTTCTCTATGTCTTCCTCCCCCTAGTGTTGTGTCGGTATCATTGTTTGTTGGATTTCTGGTTGTGGAACAGTCATCAGTTGGAGGTTACTAGTATCCTCTATCGGCGTGTCCTCCGACATGAAGGTACTGATATATAGACGGAGTTCATAATCCTACTCTTTTTCCTGGTCGGTCAAGGTTTCCTTAATAGGCTGATTTGTTGTTTTAGCCCTTGCTGGTATCAACAGCTTGGTATTGGATTGTCGAGCTAGCTCTTGGAAAATCTCATCAACTGAGGGATAATAGTCTAGAGGTTTAGTTTTTTCTTTCTCCCTCTGCATGTACCAGACTGTAGTGTGGTCAAGCTGTAATTGAATGTGTGTTGTTTTTGGTAGACTTCTTCGGATGTTCTGAGGCACCCTCCATTTGGTTGTATGGAATTTTATATTCTGAAACCAATTTTCTAGAATTACTTTTCAATTTGTTAATTATTTTAGAGTTCCATTCTCTAAAAATGGTTTGAAGCGCCACATGTGATATTTTCATGGTTCGAGGAACTGCTTATCTCCGACTGGCCATAAGTGGTACATGGCTAACCAAATTATTAGTGATGGGAACCTGATAATTCCAACTGACTCCTCATATTTTTCACATATGTACTTGAGCATGTCGGTGACATACTGATCGCAGCGGTAAATTTTCCCTGAGTCCACTATTGTGTTGAAGGCTTCCAACATTTCTAGCTTCATATCACTCACTCGGCCTGTAGGGGTGACTCTTGTCGCTATGATTTTGGAAACTATTTGCGACATATGGGCTTGTATTTGACTGATCATCAGCCCCTTTTAGTTCTTCCATGATGGTGTCCCTGATAATTTTTCTACTAATCCTTCTTTTATGATGATAGGCACAGGGTCGCCCTGGTTTGAGAGTCCGGTAAGCTTGTATATGACCTTGCCGGAAATTTCTATTGGTTTGTCGAAGTAGAATTTGCCATTGTGGTATCGACTGATGATAAATTTTACAGCGGTTTCTTTTGTCCCTCCAAAAATCGCCATGAAGGGTGTATTCATGTAACTCATAATGGTACCGTGGCTTATTTTCTCTACTTCCTATGTCATTTTCTTATCTACATAGGACCATTCTTTGATTTTTTCCCAGATCTTTGCCCATGAAATTTCTTGTACCTTTTCATTTTTGATATTTCTTAACCTTCTTACGAGTGGGGTTTCGACGGATTCTAGCTCTTTTTTTTTGGAAGCTACAACTCTAGTTTGATTTGGAGCCATTTTGTCGGTCTCTTGGTTGACTTTCTTCACAAGGTTTCTGCTTTCAAATTTTTGAGTAATTGGTTGGTCTATTTTTTTGAAACGTGGTAAGAAATCTTTCACCGACGTAGTATTTATAGGTGGAGTGGATGGTGGTTTTGTCGATGAAGGTATTAATGGCAGATTGATGGTCCAATATGGTCTATTGACGTCATGTTTAATGCGTTATGGTTTTGGTGCTCCTTCTGACTGTAGTCATGAAGGTGTGATTTGACTTTTGGAGTCGTCGGTTGATGTCGATCATGAGGTTGGTTGATGATGGCATGTTGATGGTAGGGATGTTGGTTTTTGAACTGCGGTCTACTATGTCTTTCGATATTTCCTGTCATTTTGGCTTATGAGTATTGGCTCTTTTTGTCATTTTTGAGAGTTAGATTTTTATAGGTTTCCTTAACAGTTATGGACGTTATTTTTGTTTTATATTACACACACACACACACACACACACACACACACACACACACACACACACACACACACACACACACACATATATATTTTAATTGCTTAGTTTTGGTACCGTTTTAGTCGGGCACCATTAACAAGTTTCAAAAATACTATGCCTTATAACATCCTTAGTTAAACTGATCCATTGGCATGAATTTATTTAACAATGTAAGGTCCCATCCATTATTTGTGTAAATTTTTAGGTTTTCCTTTCACTCGACTATTATACAGCAGAACAAAATCTCTGACCGCAAATTTTTTTTTAATGTTTCGATCGTGCCAAGCCTTCTGCTGTTGTTTCTGAATTTCTTGATGTTGTATAGTGAGCAGTCGATGTTCTTCTAGTTTTCCTAGTTGCATCACTTGATCCTTCCTACCTTCTTCAACATCGATGTGTAGGATATCTTCTATCACAGGTGTTTGTTGTTGGAAATGTAGGGGAACGACTGCTTCTTGGCTGTAGACTAGTCGAAATGGCGTTTGGTCGATTGACCGTTAGTATGCTGTCCTGTAAGCCCATAGCACTGCAGGGATTTTCTCATCCCAATCATCCTTATCTGTATTGCATATTTTTGTTAAACCCCTTGTTAGTGTTTTTTTAAATGCTTCTATTGCTCTGTTCGACTGAGGGTGATAAGTTGTACTTTGTCGGTGGTCAATTTTGAACTTGTCTGTCAGTGATTTGATGGTTTTATTAATGAAGTGTGACCCTTGGTAACTGATTAAGGTTAGTGGGCATCCAAATCTTGTAATTATGTTTTTATAGATGAACTTAGTAGCCACCTCACTGGAACAGGTTTCCACAGGTTCTGCCTCTGCCCATTTGGTTACATATTCTACTGTAGTTATTATGTACCTCGCACCTATTCTTTTTGTTGGTATTGGGAATGATCCTATGAAATAGATGGCCCAAATTTCAAATGTCAGACTCGGGTTTACTGATATCAAGGGAATTTCTGTACTAGGCAGAGGTTGATCCAATTGTTGGCATCAATCACATTGGCTAACAAACATTTTGCAGTCCTTGTATAGTGTCAGCCACCATAGTCCGGACTGTTGGATTTTCTTGGTAGTTGTATCTGCTTGGAAATGTCCTCCCACCGGTTCATAGTGTGCTTCGCGTATAATATTTTCTCTTTTGTGTTCTAATACACATCATCAGAGGATGTCGTCCAAACCCATTTTATATAAAAATCCGTTTATGAGGTTGTATGGTGCAGCCTTCATGGATAGGATTTTTTTCTTTTTCATGCTCATGCCATCTGGTGCTTGACCCTTCTGTAGAAATTGTGCTATTTCCTCTAGTTCTATTAGGACAACTTCTATTCAGAATAATTGTGTGTCCAGCTTGTCATCCTTGACTCCTGTCGGCTCCTCCCCTATGTCAAACCTCGACAAGTGGTCGGGCCCAACATTTAGTTTTCTTTGTCTAACAACGAATTCAAATTCAAATTCTTGGAATAGTAATAGCCAACGACATATTCTCCCATTATGCAAAGGTTTATTGACAAGTTATTTTAATGCTTGATGATCTGTGTAGAATATGAAGGGATTGGCTAGTTGGTAATGTCAGTACCTTTGTAGCGCAAAGACCATACCTAATGCTTCCCTCTTTGTTGTCGAATAGTTTCGTTATGATTTATTTAGTTTTTTGTTGCTGTACAATATTGGATAGTCCATTCCATCGTCCCATGGTTGCATTAAGATCGTGCCTATTTCTAGGCCTGGTGCGTCGATATGCACATGGAATTTGATCAACCAATTCGGGAATCTGAGGATAGGTGCCTCGACTAGTTTCATTTTTAATTTATCAAATGATATATTACATTCCTCTGTCCCGTCAAACTCCTGATCTTCTCTCAATAGTTATTTCAATGGATAGGTCATATCTGAATAATATCTAATAAATTTTATGTAGTACCCAGTATGTCCCAACAGTATCCTAAACTATTTTGGATTCACCGATGGTTTCAAGTCGAGGATAATCTTTATTTGTTCAAAGTCGACCTTGATGCCTTCTTTGCATACAATGTGCCCTACTAGTATTCCTATAGGGCTTAGGAATATGCATCTCTTTATGTTGAGAGATAACTGGATTTGTCATCATCGTTCCAGCATGAGCCTTATCCATTTGCAACGATCTTTCAACATGGATTAGATCGTCCAATCGTCGAAGTATACAACCATTTTTTTGTAGATATATTCTTGAAATGTTTTGACAACAATTCTCGAAAATACTGCAGGTGCATTTTCGAGACCAAAAGGCATAACTTTGTAGGTGAATGAGCCAAATTCACATATGAATGTGGTCTTTTTTTATCCTCTTTGGAAATTGGTACTTGGTTATACCTTGAGAATTCGTCTATAAATGAGTAGAATTCATTTCCTACAATTTCATTTAATATTTCATGTGTATGGCATTAGGAATGGGTCTATTATAGTGACTTTGTTTAGTTCTCTAAATCGACACAAATCCTTAGATTTGTCGGGTTGTGTTTCTTCGGTTGGATGGCCATCAGGATTTCCCATTCCAACTGGTCGATAGGGTAGATAGTTCCTGCTGCAAGCATATTATTGATATCTTTCTTAACTATCTCTTTGTATTTATGAGCTAATTTGTATGGCCTTTTCTTTACAGGTTGGGCATCAGGTTTGATGTCAATCTTCATTTCGCCCATTTCATGGGCTAGCCCTTTGAGATATATATAGTATCGAGCAAAGACATCATGGAATTATTTCAATAGGTTTATTATTTTAGTCATTTTCTCTTCACTCCAGTAATCGCCAATTCTTGCCATTTTTGGTTGTTCATCATTTGATATGTCAAACTCTTTAGTTTTAACTTTGGCATCCATCCATTTTGGTGCTTTGTCTTCATTGATCGATTGAATCCCTTATTTGAACTGTGAGAATGTAGCAGGGAAGTTTGCTGCGGTCATTCGGTCGGTGTCTTCTTTATTGATTGTGTCGACTTTAAGTACCATTCGAATTTGTTTTGTTGTTTTTGAGTGATACAATTTCCATCGAAATCTTTTTCCTTCCGTATTTTCATTTTCCATTTGTAGTCTTGTCGACTGTGGTATTATGTTGGTTTGAATGTTATTGCATGATTTTTTTGGTCAATCATGGTTTGGCATCAGACTGTTGTTCCTAGTCATTTCTATGAATGCTTTTATCTGCTTTGCAGTTTCGACTAGCTTTTCATTTTGCAGTATCAAATTGAAGACCTTGATGAAGTTTTCCCTAAGTTCATTCCATTGGAATGTTTCGCCTCGTGCTTATTCCATTTTATACCATTTATTTGATAAGTTGGCTAGCGTTGAGGGAAATAGGTGTGGCCATGTGCATTTGTCTTTATAACCAAGTCTTTTCCATTCTCTTTCTCATGTTCTTATGTGCCCATCTGGGTCTTTCCCTTAGATGAAGACAAGTATTTTTGCTTGTTTAGTTAGATTACTTCCTCCGAATCTTTCTGCGAAGTAAGTTGAAGTTGTTTTCCAAGTCTATAGTCTTGATTGATGGGTGTCCCACCATCGAGCAGCTTGTCCTATAAAGGTTTCTACTAGGATTTGTAGTCAGCCATGTTCACCTAGGTTTTTAGAGACTTGTTCTATATGCAGAATTGGGGACTCTCTTTCTATATCCCTTGGGTTTTTTCTGATACTTATATTTGTTGGGTTTAAGGTAGGGTATTCCCTAGTTTTCCTTTCAAATATTTTTGGGATGATGGAGACTGAGAAGCATTGATGGGTTGGTTTCTTCTATATAGTCTGAATGGTCCAACAACCCCTTGCTTCAGTTTCATAGTTTTTGACTTCCCAATCATATAATTCTACGTCCGAATTATATCCTACTAAGTCTTGGTTGCCTAAGTGAAGCTCACCATAGATATTGGGTTTAGTGTAGTCTTCGTTATTTTGAATTTGATATAATTGTTGAATGTCAACTTCTTCATCAATGGGTTTAGTCGAATGTTCACCTTGGGAAGGATGAATAGGGATGATAACTTTATGTCCATTTCTTTTTAATTTTATTCTTTCTTTGTATAAATATATTGAGGCTTTCATTTTTCTTCCCCATTGTCGACCTACCAAGGTTAGGAAGGAGTTGGATCCTTCTTTAGGGTCGATGATTTCAAAGTCAACTTTAGTCTATATTCCTTTTATTGTCGTATCGACTTTTATCCAAACCCCAATGGGTTCGATCAGAACTTGGTCGGCTAACTTAAGGTATATGTCTGACTCATATAGTCTAGTTCTACCCAACTATTCCCATGTATCTCGATTCAGAATATTTACTTGTGAACCGAAATCGAGTACAACTTGTCGAACATGGTATCCTTCGATTTCTAGATCGACGAGTGGGTCGACATCACTCTTGTCTTTTTAGTTCAGATTGCATATATATATATATATTATGTATTATTACTATTCTTCATATTATAGAATAAGTCAATGAATTGAGACACCGATTTATCATATTGTACTAAACATATTAATTCTTTAACTGTGTTTTGTCGACGGTCATCGACTGCTTCCTGCCTAGAAAATTATTTAAACATATTTGATGCATCATTATATAATTTTTTTGTTTTGTCAGGTTAGGATAATCATTCTTCTCTTTGATTTTTCTTATACGTGGATTATCATTTCCAATTTTTGTCCCTTGTCAGGTTACTATGTGCAGGTTCTTTGTATTCAATACATCATGTTTTTGAACACATGATAATACATTAACATTTTTCTTTTTATTAATCTTGTCGAGCACGGTGGGAAAATCCTCTACTGAGTGATTGCCCACACCTTAGCTAGTACAAAAATTTATATCAGTTCTATCCTTGTATGGAAAGTCTACGTAGCGGTGTCCTTCTTTGTAGCATGTAAAGCACTCGATGGGTTGTCGTGGTCAATTGTTGTAATTTCCAGAAAATTGTCCTTAACCTTCAAATCCTCCACGATGATTGTTGAACCGATGCTCATATTGACGGCTTTAATATCTTTGATTTTTCGGCTTGTTTTTATCATTTCTTCTTGAAACGTTATCATTGTTCTGTGTGACTGCGTTCGTTTGGAAGACTGCTTGATAGTTTTGTCGATTCTTTAAGTTTAAGTGGCAATCGACAATTCCATGAATTTTTAACTCACAGATTGCGCACCAAGATTCTTTTCCATTGGTCATGTTATATGGGAAATATTTCGTTATATGGTCTCCATGTTCTTGGAAAATGTCACAGAAGCATTTGATTTGGACAAAATGAATGTCTTGTCGACTTGTATCTTGTCGACAATTATCTTTAGTGTGTTCGGCCATGGAGAATTTTGTGCACTAGACATCTTGATTCTTGAGGCTTAGCTCTTTCAGATATTTCTACATGATTTTTAGCTATTTTTCCAACCTAGTGTTGACAGGATATGTTAGGAAATCTTCATCCATCTCTACTTGTAGAGATTTGGTAAGTGTGTCTTCATATGTTTTAAACGTCTCCAAGATTATGTGCCATCGAATTTTCTATGATAGACCTGCAAGAAACCAATGCATTAATAATTGTTCGTCAATTACATAGTCTAGTTGGTTGAGGAGGTCTTTCCATCTCTTATCATATTCCCGGACGGACTTTGCTGGTTTCTAAGATGTTGTTTTCAACTTTTTGGCTGCTAGATGTTTTGCATCTGGTGTTTTAAAGAAAGATAAGAATTGTGCCTTAATGTCAGCTTTGGATGCTTGGGGAGTTATCTCGATATAAGTCATATACCAAGTTAGTGCACTTTTCCATAAAGCACCGGCAAACTGTTCCATCTGTCGTTCTTCGACCGTAACTTGATTTGCCTCCCATATTGACTTGCAGATGAAATAGTGTTGTCTAGGGTCTTTGTCATCCTCATAGAGGTGGATATGTGATTATCTGTGACCCATATCGGTGTTACTGTCTCCTTTGGGAGGTGGAAGTGGTGGTGGTGGTGGTGGTGGTAGTGGGATATTCGACGTATCTCGTTGCTCATAGCTATAGTTGATGGAAATTTCATTCCGGTCAATCATTTTGTTTGTTGTTTCTTCTCCTACCAGTAGTCAGCTTGGGTCGACTTCTTTTGTTGATGTCCAACTGCACTGATGTGCTTGCAAGTTTGACTATTTTGTTTCTTGTAAAGCCATTTTTGGTAGGGGGGGTGCTCCTTCATGTGTTGGGTAGAGTAAGTGAATACTTCGGTTGGAAGGGCATGCCTAAAGTATTACCCAATTTCCTTCCTCTAGTCTATGGATTACTAAATGATTATCATCATTTAATTCATCATCTAGTCAGCTCCATATACTGAATTCACCAGCTCTTAGTCGCAGGTCTTCTTTGACAATGGCCTGATTTTAGGTACTCAGATTCATTGGAGACAGAGGTCTTACCTCCTGGGGAATTTCTATTTGGAGAGATTCTCGCTTCTTTATCCACAAGTCTTCTTCCATGGGTGATGCTTCTTCATCCATGCCTTCTTCCTGTTGATCATGACCCGACTCTAGCAGATTTCCTTGTTCTGTCACCCTGGTGGCCATTCCTCTTTGCAACGCTCTAGATTGCTCTCTTCTCTCTTCTCTCTTTCTAAGTTATGCAAGTTTGATGTACCTTTATGTGTCACTATTCATTCAATTTCCTTCTTAGGTCGACTTTTCATTGTTGGTGATGGTATTTTCTTTAGTCCACTAGAATCCTTTTTACTCTACCCCAACACATGACTAGCTACCCCCCCAATAGCCTACCCGACGCTTTAGAAAGCTTGGATAGTTCTGTTTATTTGCTTAGGAAATACTCCCACTCCCTTTTGGCAATCAATTTTTCCCACTTCTTCTGTTTCTCCGCCGAGTTAGAATTTGGTGGTGGTTCACCTAGTGATGGATGAGGCTCTACAATATGGCCCACTCCCTTTTTGATTAGGAATTTGAACAAAAGGGTCAGTAAGGAGAAAAGGAACTGCTCGGTGTGGTCTGTATAAAACCTTTTTCTCAATGATTTTGACTGAAACTCTTTCCTCCATAGCTTGTTCTTCACAAAATTTGTCTGTGATATTTTCAAACCACTTCGACAAGTTTGTTTGTCCGCCTTGAATTAGTTTCTCCAATAACTCTTGGTCTTCAGTTTCTTCCGATTTTTTCATCCAATTTTTTTTTCAAAAGCTGAGGTACCAACTCTACAAACTTCTCATGTGTTTCAGTATAGAATTTCTCCTTTGCTTGAGCAATGGTGAATCTATTTCTTCCTGCGTAGTTTTGTAAGTAATTTGCAATCTTACGTTCCCACCAATTCTTAATATCTTGTTCTGATATCATCTACGCATGGTTATGTCATCCGTATATGTATGTTCCAGCAACATAACCAATGTTGTAATCTCACAGATCACATAAGGTTACCAATAATACACATAGAAAGATATAATCATAACAGACAGAAGAGACAAGAATAGATAATGAAGTAACATATTATACTGTAGAATCACACGAGGGTCCATACATATACAAAAACTGAACCAAGTTCTCATCTGGTTGATCAACAACCTAATATTTATGATTATAAACGGTTACAAGTAACTACATGTCGGTTTGGTCAATCGACACAACTTATTAGTCGGCTACTTGACTGGTCAGCTCACTAACTTTCCCCTCCTCCAACAGTATCTCGAGGTGCCTCTTGTTTCATGTCGACAATATTGCAACTCCAAATCAAGTGTGGCTCAAGATCGAGTCATTATTTGGGAATATTGATGAAGTAAGGGGCCATTAACTTGATAATGAATTGATCTCTTTTAGCCCAACCCATTTTGAGAGAATCCAAGACTTGTTCACCACATCCAAATCCTTGGTTCTTCAACTAAAGCAATGTGGCATTGAGAAAAAGGAAGAATAGTTGATTCTGTCCATGCTTTTGAAGCTAGGGCCTAAATATTCAGTTTTGTTTTGACATTTCACTTTGGAAAGCTCACAATCTGAAATTGGAGGATTCCATCTTTGGAAGACTTCATGGAGTATTTGGCTCAAGAACAAGACAAGTTGGTTTAGATGGGTACCATCAATCCTACCTAATATCAATCTATTGCAACTGGTGCTTCGATGCAAGTAAAGGGAAATAGAAATCCCAAATATTTGAAGCATTAATCGAGGAAGAAAGACAAATAGAAGCCCAAATCATACGATGGGTCTTTGAATCCTAGAAAGGAAAAAGGGAAGAAGCAAGAGAAGTGAAAATGAACTTACTGTCATAAGGGTTGACACCATGAGAGTGCATGGATGAAGAAAACCATTGACATGATGGAGAATATATTTGAGAAGAACAATATCCCTCTTTTAGATAGAGCAAAGAAGAAGGATGGTGGTTCAAATTCTGAAAATAATGAGAGATGCCATGCATTGGTGTATAGTACTTATGGATCTTCTTCCTTCATCATAGATTCAGGTTTGTAAAGGCACATGGATTTTGTAGAATAATCCTTCTCTTCCCTTCATCCATACAGTGGTCCATCAATTCTCATGGGAGATGACTTAGAGATCCCAGCGAAAGGAATTGGTAGGATCAATCTAGACATTGGATTTCAACAATGTGTTGTTGTTCCAGATACTGCAACAAATATACTCTCTATATCCAAATGACCCACACTGGTTTGACCAAGAGAGTGACATTCACTCAAGAATATGTGGAAATTTTGGAAGTTTCCACTGGAAAATTGGTTGCAGTGGGTGTTGTTGATCATGAGTCAAGGATGTACAAGTTTTCACATTTTCTACCTTACTCCTCAATTAATGCACTTCTATAACATGCCAATGAGGTTATTAGGCTATGGAATGAGAGTTTTGGACACCTCAAATACATATATCTTCAATATTTTAGCAAGGAAAAGATGGTTGAAGGACTTCCAAGCATCAAATTTCCCAAAGGAACATGCAAGGGATGCATTGTTGGAAAGCATGTAGAGCATAAGTTTGATAAGGGGAAGGAAAGAAGGGACGTTCAAGTCCTTGAATTGGTCCATTCATATATAATAGGGCCTATTCCCACACCCTCCTATGGAAACTCAAGGTATGTCCTAAATTTCATTGATGATTTTTCAAGGTATTGTTGGATGTTCTTCCTCAAGTTGAAATTTGAAGTCTTCGAAACCTTAAAAGTTTTCAAAGATTAGGTTGAAAAATTCTGTGGGAAGAAGATAAAAGTATTAAGGAATGATAATTGGAAGGAACATGTCAATAAAAACCTACAATATTTATGTGAATAATATGACATTCAGATGCAACATTCAATGCCTTACACACCTCAACAGAATGGTGTGGCAAAGCGCAATAACAGAGTACTGAAGGAAATGGAAACTTACATGTTGGAGGCTAATTCTTTGTCTCGTAATCTATGGGATGAAGCCATAAATTATGTAACACCCCGGTTTTGACCCCGACTGCATTAAATGTATATGATGTATATATTGTAACTAATTGTGGTGTGGATCTAAAGGCAAAATCCCCAACATGGATTATCGTTTTATGTTTCGGTGATTAAAATCAATGCCGATAGTATTTTGTGCTAGCTAGGCACGTTATATTTATGGACACCATGTACATATGCATTTTAATTAAAACCCCATGACCAGCTATGTCAATGCAACAAATAATGATATGGGGGCATGATTTCCTAAGGATAAGGGGGGGAAATATTTAACCTTTGGGGCCAATGGGAAAAAGCCAAATGTCAAAGGGAGAACCCTTCAAACTATCAATTACCTTTCTTGTCTTATTCACCCAATCATTTATTACTGCCAGAAATTGGTTGGGTTGGTTATTGCATGGAATGGGCAAGGTATGGCAACCCAAATTCAAATTGGAGAAGCCATCAGTCTTTGGGAAATTCATTTTGACTCCTTGGGCAAGTAAAAACCCAAAATGTATGCCATTCTACCATGCTTTCATGTTTTCATATTTTCCTCACCATTTTTCCTACATGTGAGCTCTCTTAGGCATTAAAAACTTCCTGTGTGTGAAACCATTCATGTTTTTGGTTGTTACCTCATTTTGCTTAGGCTCGGAAATTGTTTTTGGTGATTATCAGTGGCTAAGTTCCCTTTCCCACGTTTTGCGGCATTTTCCCCATTGTTTCCAAGCTGGAAATCATTTTCTGGAAACGCCTAGTGCGGGGAAGAAGAGACCCATGATTTTGGGTGTTGTTGAGTCTGTTTTGGCCATGTTAGGGCCAAAAAATCCTTGGAAATTGAATTTATGTTAGGGAATTGTTTTACCCATCCTAGCAATTCATTTTTGTTTCCCAAACTATTCTTCCTCAAACCAAGAAATCATATTGTGTTTTGGGTGCATCTTTTGGCTTTGTCCTGAATTAAATTGGGAGAGGAAATTGGATTTGAGCTTGCTTGACAAACCTAGTGTGTGCAGGAGCCTCATAGACAGAGCTAGAGGGATGGATTTCTTCTTTGCACACCCTGAATAGCATTGGGAGGGAAGGCATAGCCCGAGGGATTGCATAGCAGAGAAGGGGATGCTTCCTTGTGTTGGGTGGTGTAGATTGTTTAGAATTCAGGCTAGCTCTGGTGCATGTGTCCATGTCTCTTTGGTTGAGCTCACTAGCTTAGCAACCAGCCTTCCCATCTCCTTCATAGCATGATAAACCCAACTGTGTTGGTTTGGATGAGTTTTGTGTATCCTTGGCTACGTGTGAGCCTGCTAGTGTTCCCCTTATTCCTTTTGGAATCATGCCCAGCTCGAGGGTGGCAGTGTTGCTGAGAGATTGATGAACACACTGGCCTATGGTTGGGTGGAATGTTGTAGCGACGTAGCTGTTTGCGAGATAAGCTACTGTTAAGATAAGCATTCTTGTCTATCTCATCTTTGCAATTGTAATTGTTGCTTAATGAAAATGATAAACATGTTAAATACTGTGAACGAATTAATTTTCTTCCATTTTTTGATAATAATTTATGCATATGTGTATTTTTATTTCCAATGCATTTTTATATCATGTTTATGAGGCTAGTTTTCCCGGAATAGCTAGCAGCTATGTTAGTCGCATCCTCTCCACCGAGTTAAGGGGTGGGGACATGACAAATTGTGCTACATATGTTCAAAACAAAGTTCCACACAAATCCTTCGAATATGAAACTACATTCGAGGCTTGGAGAGTACACAAGCCTAATGTGTCTCACTTCATGGTGTTTGGCTCAAGAGCATGGGATATGATACCTCCTGAGAAGAGAAAGTCCTTGCATCCCCAAAGAAGGGAGTCCATAATGGTTGTATATGATAAATATTAAAATAGATACAATCTCTTTGATCCCTCATCTCAAAATAATTTCATTGAGAGAAGTGTTCAGTTTGAAGAAGATCCTATGCAAGAGGTTGATCTAGAAAAGGGGAATGCTCACATATTCCACTCAATGATGATGTAAGTGATGTTTTTAATTCTGATTCTTCTAATTTTTATATGGAATATGAATATAATGACATGAATGCATATCATGATTCTACCACAAGTAAAAATTGGCATGATAAAACCATACAAGCAGTCGATGATCTTGCAGGAGATCCACTAGACACTAGGAAGACTAGATCACAATTTCACAATGATTTCTCCACTTTTGATTTGAATATTCATGAGAGGTGTTTTCTAATGGTTGGATATGATCCAAAATCATATGAGAATCATCAAATGAACCAACAAGGAAAGCAACAATGCAAGAAGAGTTCAAGTGTTTGCAAGTCAATGAAACTTGGGAGTTGGTTCCTCTACCTTCCAAGAGGAAACTAGTTCAATATAAGTGGGTGTATAGGACCAATATGGATGTTGATGGTTCTGAAGTGAAGTATAAGTCCAAATTGGTTTCTAATGGCTTCTCTCAAGTCCATGGAGTGGACTATACAGATACATTTTCACCGATGGAAAAGATGGACTCAGTCAAGCTAGTTTTGACCTTTGCTGCATCCAAACAATGGGAAGTGTACCCTATGAATGTTAAGAGTGCATTTATTCATGGTGACCATCATGAGGATATTTATATGCAGCATCCAAAAGGTTTCATACATGATCCTTCACTTGTTTGTAGGATGAAATTTTTTCTCTATGGCCTCAAGCAAGTTCCTAGAGCCTGGTATGCCAAGATGGACAACTTTATTCTCTCTCAAGGTTTTGAAATATGCAAATAAGATCATAATGTGTATTTGAAACATTTTGATGACTCTATTCAGATCACTGTACTATATTTTTATTATCTTTTGATCTCTGGAAGTTGAATTGCTGATATAGGTTCAGTTAAGTCTTCATTGCATATCACGTTTTCAATGACTGACCTAGGATTGTTGAAACAATTTCTTGGATTGGAGATTGGGAAATATGATGTAGGTATCAAGTTCAACCAATAAAAGTATGATTCATACCTATTACAGAAGTTCTATATGGTTGAATGCAAGGCTGCTAAGTTTCCCTTCCTTTTAGGAGAAAAACTAGCGAGTTTGTCTCCATTGGTGGACAACTCGTTGTATATGAAGCTAGTTGGGAGCTTGTTGTATCTCACACACTCTCGACCTCACACACTCTCGACCTGATTTGGATTACGTAGTAGGTGATTTTTCTAGACATATGGAAGAGACTCACAAGATCCATTGGAAGGATTTCAAAAGGATCTTGCATTATGTGCAAGGCACCAAACATTTCAGGATACACTATGCAACTAGTTCTCCACTAGAACTTGTTGGATTTACTGTTTCTAATTAGGATGGAGGTAGAAATGATATAAATTCCACTTCAGGTTCTGTAATCATACTTGCACATGGTCCTATTTGTTGGTCAAGCAAAAAACAACACACCATTTCCTTATCTCCAGCTGAGGTCGAGTATAGGAGCAATGAATGCAGCTACACAATGTGTGTGGTTGCAAGGAATTATTAGAGAAATTGGATTTTCATTTGATTCACCCACTGTCATTTGGTGTGGGAATCAAAGTGCAATCAATATCTCTACAGATCCAGTACAGAGATAGAGAATCAAGCATGTTGAGATACACATGTACTACATCAGGAGCTTGGTGCATGCCCAGGTGATATCTTTGTAGTATTTCCCATCCGCTGAGTAAAGTGTTGACATATTCACCAAGAGATTCACTGAGAATACCTTCACGTACCTTAGATCACTCCTTTGTGTGGGTGAAACATGGTAAATAATGATGTATTTTTTATTATAATTCATGTTCATTTTTTAAGGGAGGTTTTATTCCCATGAAGGTTTCCTCCTTACCTTGGTTATATGGACTAATAAAATTGCAAGAGGTGACTTGAGCCATAGTTTCCAAGGCCTAATTTTGATTTTGGATACACTAAGTCAGGATTACGGGGGGGTGTTAGAACGTTATTACACCTAGGTCCATAGTTTCATTCATTTTTACCTATGGTAGATGGTCCAAACCATGGTTAATGCTGATTGTCTAAGGTTTTTTGGGTGTTTTGGACCATTAATGACCACAAGCACCCTTATTTTTGTCAACCAAGAGATAAGGAGCCTCATTTATGACCACTTGGTCCCAAGGGGCGCTCCCATCCCTTAATTTGTGTATTTGGGTTTGACCAAGGGCACTCATGCATTGTATTTGGATGTTTTTGCCTCTTTTGGTCCTTTTAGACAGCCTAGAGACACCCCATGCCACCATTCACTCCACCATGCCTAGGCCAACATCATTTATAACCACCCATGCCATCCCAATGTTCACATTTGATATTCATGACCGTATGAGGTGGTTTGGGAATCTATTAGTCAACCTAGGGGGGTTTTGATGTCCAATGTAACCCTGCCACATGTATGCCATTTGAGTGCCTCCAAATGTTAATGGTTTCTCCCTATTGTAATATAATGATGATATGAACATGTTTAGATCTTAGATTGTAATAGAAACTTCAATTATCAGCATCATTTGTTAGTGTGATTGTGCCTCTTTCACATTGTTTTGTACATGCTTTGTCAAATTCTTGCATTGTGAGGAATCTCTTAGATCGTAGATCTTGCTGTGAATCCAATTTTTACAAAAGATGACATGCCTCTAAAACTAGGTCTCTTCGTTATATATTGAAGACAAAGGGTACAATTACAATTCTGACCACCTATACAATTACAATTAAGGCCCTAGCCGACCAATAAAAACAACACTCATATAACAATAGAATTGTAATGTCACAATAGATAAAACTTAATATTATTGCCAAATAACCTTCTAACTATGATAACACCACTAATTATAATAATCATCCATCTAAAAATAAAAATGTAATGTGACAATATATAAAACTTGATATTTGCATTGAAGAGGTGCATTCTATAGCCCAATAGGGGGATGTGTAACTCCTTCCATGCTCATTGTCCAATTTACATGTTATTTATGAAAAATAATAAAATATTATAAGAAAATAACATGTCCGCTCAAATTAAATTTAAAACATTTAGAACAACACACACACACACATTAGATAAATTAAAACCATAAACAATGCATTACACACTTGATCTAAAGAGTGCAAATGTTGAGAAAGAGTTTGCACATTGAGAGATTTCATCCCTCTCAACGCTTGGTAGATCCCCTTTTAAGATGAATCTAAACTGATATAACTTTAATAAGCATTCATGGTGTTCATATAGATTAATATAGTTTTCCTTTAATATTATAATGCATTAAAAATATGTCTCAGCTTAAGTTGTTTGGCCACATACTTTTGATTAAAAAATATAATTAAATGTTTTAAAAAAAGTAATCTAAACTTATTTCAACATTTTATACTTAATTTTTATTAAGTTTATATTCAATTAAATTTTTTTATTAAAGTCATAACTATTTGAATTGATATAATTATAAATATTGAATTTTAGTATAAATTATTCAAATTAATAATAGTAAATATGAACTTTTAATAATTAATATATAATATATAAAATCATTAAAATAAATTTATAAGAACAATTTTATTAATAAAAAATAAATTTTATTAATTTAAAATTAAATGAAGAAAAATTCTCATCTAAGTTAATTTGAAGATCAATGTATATAAACTATATCAGTGTATATATATAATTTGAAGATCAATGAATACATATAAACTGAAAATACAGTTTTTTTGGTATAGACTACTAAAGAGTCATTTTAAGTGATGAATCAACTTTACATCCATCAACGAGATAACCCTGCTCAAAACAAGTTAGCCTAACTCCAGAGGACTCAAGGCTCCAACCTGTCACCTCTTACACTCTTATCTTATCTTACACTCTTATCTTACCAATTGACGTATATAAAATTTTCCAAAGATATAGGAACATTGTTACCCTCACTCACACCCTTAGAATAATTGTGTCCCACTCTGGTCACTTTTTCTTTCCACACCTGGCTGGTCACATTTATTTTTTTTAATTTTTTCCAAGATCTCTCTGGTCGCCTTTACCAATGTCTAATCGTTACCCGGTTATGCAGTTTTAGTTGAATACAATAAATTGGCTGTTGTTGCAGATTTCATGGCGAAAAAAAGCCACGGCGGATTTTGTAGACAGATTTATCTATTAGTAGCATGGCTGATTCTGCACCCGGACAAGCCAAGATACTATGTAGACTATGCCTCTCTCTCACAGCTGAGCATTACAGGAAAATTACTGAATGACAGGATGGATTTCAACATTACGGTGAGAAACCCTAATAGCAAAATGGGCATTTATTATCATAAGATGGACTGGAATGTTTACTATGAAGATCAATGGATTGCAACTGGATATCTGCCTCCATTCCATCAGGGCCACAAGAACACTACCTTCCTGCAGCCTGTTTTAACCGGGCAAAACTATGTGATATCTAGAGAAGATATTGCTAGGGATCTGGGGGCTTTAGATCAGAGGAGCTCGTCTCTGGGAGCAATATTGGAGGTTAAGCTAAAATTGCATGCCAAAGTTCGTTTCAAGGGTTGGTTCTGCAAGTCCTGCGATTTCAAGATGAAAGTGCACTGTAATCATCTTTCTGTTAATGTCCATGGAGGTAATTCCTTCAACCGCAGAACATGCAGCGTGCATATCTAAGTTTTTCATTTTCAACAATATATTTTATGTTAATGGTGTTCCTTCTTCTCCTTCATATTATACTGTAAATGCCTTTAGCAATTCATTTGTTTGTGAACAAATAAAACTGTGGAAAATTAGGCAATTCTGGCTTGGGAGATCTCCCAAGTACTAGCTAGAATTCAGATCCCAATTCTACATTAACATTGTATATATTTTGATTTTACATTAATTTCTTATTAATTTATTTTGATCTTTTGAACAATATTTGAACTTTATTTTTTCTTCACATAAAAGTAATCCTGGTTATATAATTTTAAGATACTGAAAGATATATTTATTCTATACTTAATGTTTACTTTTATTTTATTATTTATCCAAATTTTACATTTTTACCAATAATATATCTACTTTAAAGTTGGGAAAAGAAGTTTGAAACTTGTACACCAATCATCCAAAAAGACTTGTAGACCTATTACCCAACAAGATCAAAGATCATCAATACAAAATTGGTAACACAAACATCATCTCTGTATTAAGGAAAACAAAAACCACTTTAACTTTGGGCGAAGATATTCCATGGACTATGTGTAATAACTTTATCGTCGAAGACTTCAGTAAGATGATACAAGTTCATTTTAATGCTCGGAGAAATAACTTTTGGAGTTAATTTATGTACTTCAAGAAAGAAAAGAGATATTTAAATATTGTTTTATTTTTTATAAAATAAAATAAAGTGTAAAATTTATAATCTATTTTTAAAATTATTAATAATTAATTTTATATAATTGAAAGAAAATCAATTTCTCCTAAATTGATAGTTACTCTTTTTTTTATAGTTATGAATTTCTCCTAAATTGAGAGGATAGTTATGACTAATGTACATGAATAAGATAAACAATATGGGAGACAAGAGACTTCCTAAGATTACTTCATACATTAGTCAGAAATTAATTAGCAAGTTTGGCATATAGATGCAAAGTCTTGGATAAATCATTGGGGAGTCTAGCAAGAGGTCACTTAAAGGTATTATTACATCTAAATTTAAGGATAAGATGAGGTGTGATAAAGAGTTAGAGGATAAGAGAAATTTAAGATATTATAAGGAGGTGATCAACCCTAATCTAGAAGATTAAAAATATCTCTCTAGTTTAAGTGGCCTAAAGAAGAACTAAAATAAGTCTAGGAAGAGTTCACTTAAAAGAATTATTACATCTAAATTTAAGGATAGGAAGATGTGTGATAAAGAGTTAGAGGATAAGAGAAAATTAATATATTATAAGGAGGTGATCAACCCTAATCTAGAAGATTAAAAATATCCCTCTAGTTTAAGTAGCCTAAAGAAGAACTAAAATAAGAACACATTCTCACTAGCTCCATAGTGAAATAGGGAGCTAGAGAATTCAGAAAATGTCGCAAAACATAAAAATTTGTCGTCTTTGTGACATAAAGATGATTGAATATCTAAAATCATTTTCTGAGAGAATGTCTTGCTACACTCACGTTAAAGTGCAATTTCAAAATATTTTCTACAATAATGATCTTCTTAACCTTTTAATTCATCACAACTATGGTGATTTAGGGATGTTTCTCTTAAATATTTTTAATCATAGAACTAAAGTTCTAAAGAAAACCAAGTGACTCGCCTTTTTAAGATCACCAAAGTTGGTTTTAGTCGTCAATAACCACCACCACCACCATCATTATCAATTTGACATTTTTGTTTACTAATTATTAGATACTATTTATAAAGCAATGTTGAAATAGATCTAAAGAAAAGATAGAATAATTATTTATATTTTAATTATATATATATATATATATATAATCATTTAAATTTTTTATTATTAATTATAATAAATTTATTATATTATAACAATAACAATAATAATGCATTTAATATATAAATATGTGTGTAACTTTTTTAATGTGGTTTACTCACGGGCCCACTCAAAGGGGCCTCACATGTAATGTCCCCTTTTTGGAATTTTTTTGAAATGCCCAATTTTCCAATTTTTCTCAATTTTGGCTCTTGACTAGTTTTGATGCCTAGACCTCCAAATTGACCCAAATTCTTTCAAATTTTCTCTAAAGGTACATGAATGATAATATAACTTAAATATCATGCTCATGTATGTTTCTTGACCTCCCAATTACATCTACAAACTTGTTTAATGTTCTGTTCAAAGTAGGAGCCTTTACTAGCAAATTGGGGCTCCAATCCCCCTCAGGTAATTGCCGGAAATGGCTTCACAAATGATCCCAAAGTCACTTGAATTTATTAACAGAGGCTGGTTATGTGTAAGGTACCTTTTCAAAGTGTTATATGCATCATGGTTCAGTTTATACAGTCTGTTATGACTCTTTCCAACACAACTCCAAAGTCACAATTTCGACCCTTGGGGAAAATGCACCAAATCTATGAGTAAAATGGCTTCCAATGCTTAAGTAATGAATATGATACTTGAAATACACATTAATTACAGTCCATCCATCATACATTTATCAAATATACATTCCTCCATTCGAAATAATAAGCATTACCATGGCATATATCAAAATAGAGTGGAAATGATCATCGTTTTCTCATTAAAAGTCATTTTGACATACAACTCTTGGGGATTTTGACTTCAAACTTTCTAAGAATTAATAATAGAGAATATTGAACTGATTCCAATCATAAATGGACAATTAAAGTCTCTTCTAATTTGAAATCATTAGCATTACAATGGTTCACAACAAGATAGTGGGGAAATGACACTATTTCTTCATTGTTCAACATTTTTACATGAATTCTTTTGGGTATTTTGACCTGAGATTATTATGAACGTGAAATACAAAGGATATACATCATAAAATAACATAATGAGCATTAGAATCTTCCCCCAAGAGATCAATAGCTTAGCCAAAGCGCAATCCCTCCATTTGCATGAATATGGTGTGAAAACTGGAAATAGTTGAGAGAGAGTGCTGCAATAGAAGAATCCATATTCTTTCCTGTAGCTTACACCTGAAAATAAGACTCCATTAAATCTCCATGAAAGACCTGAGTGGCCTTTCCAAACACCAACTAGGATGGGAATCTTTCACCCTCGAAATTGGCTTAAGCAAGAAAACTAGTCATCCACTAGCTCTCACAATTCACAAATGACAATTTCACAAATGAGAAAAAGCTTCTTATCATGGCTGATCCCTATATTTTATAAACATTATTGTTATTCTAAGGTTACAAATCCATCCATAAACCAAATCCAAGTCGAATTGGTGTGGCTTCTCATGCTATGCCATGTGGCCTCTCTCTTCACCTTCCCTCTTCTCCCAAATTTGAGTAGGAGCCTCTTGGATTTTCTCCAACTCCCAATTTCGACCTCCAAGATGCTCTATTCAGGCATGACATGTCAGTATGTTAGTATGCCAGCCTTTAGATTTGACTTGGGTCATAACTTTCATAGAATCTCCATCATTGGTGTCATAGCTGTCATAAATGTAAGGGGAATCTAGCCAAGTGTCCATGAAACCCCCATTTGCCTCTTCCTCTCCCATGTAAGTTACAATTCATCCCAAATTAGACCTATGAAGTATATGGACAAGTATATTAACATTATAATCCATAAAAAAACATTAGACTTCCCATATATTCAAATTTGCAAGAGAAAGATACCATTTAACATAGGAATTCTAGCTAGTGTGGGCCCCATAGTGTCCATGTGTCTTCATGCTCTATTGCCACTTCCATTTTATCTTGAGTTTATTTAATAAGATCAATTATTAAATATTTATCCCCTTATAATGTCTAAACATCATTTATTATCCCCCTTATTCCAAATCTCAAAGCTTCCACCCCCAACCTACGAAACTAGTGATTTTCCTCCTTGGCAATTATTTGACTTTTAGCATCCATTTGACAACTTTCATGAATATGGAAAATGTGATTTGGCCATTGTGACCCAATGCCAAATTTGGGACATTACATCACACTTTTGGGTCTAGGTTTGGGATCCTATCCTCAAAGGACATAGATAATTGAACCTCTGACCTCGACTACTTTGGTCTTAGAATCAGAAGCCATCCAACTCTGCTACCCCTTAGGGATTTATCCCTTGTAAAATTTATATTTGATAATATAATTTCAAAACTATAGAAATAATAGATCAATGCTATGAGAAATTATTCTAAGAATAAGCACATGAAATAAATCTTGCTACTAATAATTCTCACAAGCATACACCCGAAAAATAGAGAGAAGAAAAGAGAATGAATCACATGAATGAAGAGATGAATATTGGTGTGTATCCTTTCATTGACTAATGATGAATAATAGTGTACATAAATAGTACATCCCTCATAGGAAAATCAAGTTTGATGGAGATAAATCATAAAGCTAAAAAATGATGACTTACCAAAATATAACAAACCCCCATAGGTGTATGAAGCACTTCCCAAATCTATCAAGCACCTCACAAATTGGCAAAAGCATGAGTGAGTTGTCAAGGAGATGGAAAAAACATGCTAATCCTATAAAATGGAGGAAAAGTCATGAAGGATGGGTTGGAAACAAAAGCACCCAGTTTCCTAGTTTGACCAGCTTAATCTTATCCATAGAAAAGCAGGAAAAGCAGAATAAAGCAGAATAAAGAAAAATAAAGCAAAATCTGTTGTAAAGTGCTGTATACTAATTATGTATGGTCAAAAGGTGGTTAAGATCAACCCAGAATTAGAAATAAATCATTCCTAGGATATAGATGGCATGTATTGACTTTAAGGTGCAAGTGCATGCTAACTAATTAAGCTAGTGGGTGAATAATTAATCAAATAATGATTAACAATTTTATCCTAAGATGAGTGGGTTTAATATATTCCAAAAAAACATAACAATATTGTGTGTGTGTGTGTGTGTGTGTGTGTGTGTGTGAGTGAGTGAGAGAGAGAGAGAGAGAGAGAGAGAGGCTTAGTCTGAGTGGTGGTTAAAAATACTATAAATTTATTCTAGGAAAGCAGAATTTGTTAGTAGGCTTGTATAGGTTGATACTAGGAGGAAAATATAGTTAGAAGGTGTTGGAACCTATCTTGAATTTAGGATTTTGTATGGGCCATGTAGTGGGTCTATTGTCATTTATGATTTTTTTTGTGAAATATTATTTATTCCAAAAATGGAACCATACTCAATCATCAATATTGAATGGAATTGGTCCTCGAAGGGGATCATGAAGGGAACTATAATGCGAACTATAATTCTCTTGAATTTTATATAGTAGATTATGTACCTAAGTGCGTATCTCAAGTTGTTGCTAGAAAAATGAAGTGTGTATCTCAAGTTGTTGCTAGACAAATGAATTTCTTGTTTGTTATTTATTGATTTGTTGGTTTGAATTGGGTTGAGACAAGATCACAAGAACATATGGATCAAGCGGTTGGTGTCCATTACAAACCGTAACTGATGAATGTCTAATTGAAGAGTGAACCTCTCTATTAAAACAATGTGAAGAGAATTATTCCAATATTTATTTCGGGAATCATAAATGTGAAAAAATTGCACCAATGTGTAATTTCTAATTTTTTATTTGTCTGAGGGTGGAAGGTTGTTGAATACTGGAGTTTAAAATACAGGAGTTTCAATAACACCTTCCAACAATGACTAGAAAAATGGGCATCCTGATCATAAATCATAGTATAGATAACCCAAATTGATACCATACATATATTAAAAAAAAATGTTTTGTATGTAGCGATGATCTTGGAGCAAGGCATTAAAATTCCCATCTATGAAAATTTGCAAACTACGATATACACATTGTCATGCTTCTATAAGGATATGGGAAATCCACTAATGAAGTCCATGGAATGAAATCATGGGGCCTATATATGGGAATGGTAATGGTTAATAAGGACCTAACTTATAAGTGGATGGATTTGTTTTAGAACATTGTGAGAAGTTATGTATGAAATAATCAACTTGTGTCTTTATAATGAGCCAAAATAATTTCTCTTGTGGTGTTGAAATGTAATATTGGTGCCAAATGTACCATTTACATGGACAAATTAGCCTCTTGGATTAGTAATATATGAGCAAAGGTGTTGGGAAAACATAGTTTATTAATCAAATAGAGACGACTATCCTTGATCATATAGTCCAATAAATGGGAATGGTAATGGTTAATAAGGACCTAACTTATAAGTGGACGGATTTGTTTTAGAACACTGTGAGAAGTTATGTATGAAATAATCAACTTGTTTGTTTATAATGAGCCAAAATAATTTTTCTTGTGGTGTTGAAATGTAATATTGGTGCCAAATGTACCATTTACATGGACAAATTGGCCTCTTGGATTAGTAATATATGAGCAAAGGTGTTGGGGAAACATAGTTTATTAATTAGATAGAGACGACTATCCTTGATCATATAGCCCAAGAAATGGGTTTGATTTACCTCAGTTGTGTTGTTCAAGAATAAAAACCATTGTAACCTAGGGTCTAGGGTTACCAACTTACTTCTAAAACTTGCAGACAATTAGCTTTAGCTAAGTACAGAAAGGAAATAGGAAGAAATATTGGACTCACCCCATTACCGATGGTTGATCCAAGATTGATCTTCTTCCACTATGCTTCTCTCCAAAGCTTTTAGGGATGCACCTCCTTCACCTGCAAAGAGCAAATTCTCCAAGTAAAATGTTATACATGTATATATAACAGGTTAGATAAACAATATATATAGTGCTTAATCAAATATATTCATCAAGCCTAATACATAAAAGAGACTCAACACATTGTTGGAAGAATAATTCTCTTTATTAACAATCAGTGAATGAGATAAGTGTACAACCCAACGCCTGAGACAAGGACTCCTCTGCAACCGAAGGACTCTGAGTTCTACTGCTCCAAGAATTCTGAAGATATACCACCAGCATAACTTTGCTCTCCAAAATTGATTGATTAATTCCCTCCCCAAGACCTCTATTTATACTTTGGGAAATAGAGTAGTTTCGAAGGTTGAGGAGGTTGAGATGGTTGGGGTAGTTGATGATTAAGGCCCAAATAATCTCCATTAATCATGATTTATATTTTTTAATGTCGAATGGAGGTGTATGCGACTATTAATATAGGCAACCCGCGTATGACCCGCGAGTCTCTTAAAGGAAACCTGTGTATAGATCTGTATGCAGGTTGTAATGGAGATAGTCGCATATAGTACATGAGTTGTCAATGAGAATAGTCGCATATGTATGCGAGTTTCAATGGAGATAGTCATGTACGCCAATCCACACTTAGAAAAATGATGTAGCAAGCTGGTTGAAAGGTAAATGCATCTCATGTCATGACCATCTATAGTGTTTTGGAAAACTTCAATCCTAAAATGTCCTTTTGTGTACCAACATAAAGAATTGTCAGCACTCAAACGACGAAGTTCCATTTGGGTTGATAACAGATTCCCCCTAATGTGTGAGGTCAGAGGGAAGCGATGGCTGAAATACATTATAATCATTATCTTTGGAGAACTTAGAGGTCCAATGGAGCATAGTTAGTACCTGAAACAAATACATAATAATGTCATGTACAAAGTCATATCCAAGGATGCTATGTTCAATATAATAGAGCACTAGCTCCTTTACAATATTTGAGTACATCATATAGTACGGGTACAAGACCACGTATATTACAAAGGTGGATCGAAGCCACAATATACAATAATGATGAATCTTCAAAGATCTGGAAGTTGTGTAAGTAACCACAACATAATCTTGCACAAATTAGTCCATGAATGTGAAACTAAGGTCTTCATAAACAATCCCAAAGAACTAGTACAATCCAAGCCATGTGAATAGATGTTATTGAAGTCAAACATGGAGCGGATTCAATAGATTATCAATCAATAGGTGATAATCGACAACTAAAGCAAAGGAATTCACCAATAATGAAAGTGAATCCTGAGGTACGATCATCAAAAATATAGGTCTTCATCATCAGGAAGTGCTGATGTAGAACCATACTGTGATAAAGAAGGAAATAGATCCTCCAATGGATCACAAGAGTGACTAGGAACTGGGTAAAGGAAGGGAGACACAAGTAGTAACAGATACAACAATGATGGAATCATGATATAGATCAAACATAGGGTTAAGTCCTTGAACAATGAGCACAACACAAAGATGACCTAAGGAAACTTTTAACTTTATAGATAGTACAACTAGACTTATCTTTCATGTAGGAGACATGATCAGATTCCCCAGGTAGAACTGACAAGAGGAGGAGTAAGAAACTTGAAGTAATAGCTGAACTGAAAGTGAACACTGATACATGAGTATCGAAAAAAATAGAGAGTGCTTTGTTCAAGGATGACATGCTGTCACTAACTAAGAACCAAAAGAAAACTTCTTCCTTACCTTCCCTATTAAATTTTAACAAGTCCAGGAAAGTCAACTCGAATCTCTCTTCATTTTTTGACTAGCTTGAAGAGAAGAGGGAATAATGTTTGATATTGTCACTAATTCATGGATTTTATGAGCCCAGATTAGTACATGATCACTTGGTTTTTTCATATTTAGAGAGTCTGAAAAATCCAAAGAAGACTCCAGGGGGGTCCTTTTTCCTCCAATTTAGTCTCCTGAGGCCGGAAAAGTATAAAACATACCACATAAGAACTCTCTTAACTTCCGTATAAGAAAAGGTGAACCTTTTTTGTACTTAGTTAGGGAGGTCCGAAAAAGGTTAAATCACCACCTACCCAACGCTCCTTCAAGAGCACCATATATCTTGAGTTTAACAAGTGTGAAGGAAAGCAAGATCACTCGGAAAGATCCATTTGAGTACAAGAAATGGGGCTTACAACAATAAACTCGATGATTTGTTCTTGGTGTTTAACGAGCATGACAAAGACACAAAGTACACTTGGAATCTTTTTCATGTTTAGGTCCAGTGCATGAAAAAGAGAAAACTGAGCTCATACCGGGTGTTCCTTTTTCGTAAATTTAGTCCCTCAGGTCTAGAAAAGTGATAAACCTGTACCTGAGAATACTCTTCTCAATTCCATAGAAAATAGAGTGATCATTTCTCGTATTATTCCACATGGTCCGAGAAAGAGATAACCTACCACCAATGTGGATGCCCATTCACATATTCTTAACGAGCTTGAATGGACAAGTTTACTTGGCAGTCAAGTATGTTTTAAGGAGTTTGACTTGGGCCCAAAGAAAATCCATAAGGGTGGGGAGTCCTATATAGGGATAACTTATAAAAAGAGACCAAAATGAGGCTCCCCTTGAACCTATGACAGTTGCAGCATGAGTATCAAAAGACAATAAATAGGTCCTAAATGAGGATACTCATGAGAGGAAAGTCCTATCCATGGAATAACAATGGTAAAGACAAGGAGCTAATGGTTAAATATACCATAGTTCGTGGTTAAAGTGTTAATGCTAGGATTAAGATGGAGTAGGTATAGATGCAAAATGCATTTGAAATGACCAAAAACCATCCTATATGAGCAAAAAACAACTTAAAAATGATGATAAACCTGTCACATGGAAGAAAAGAGATGGTATTAGTTTACAAATTATGAACTATAGGGAAAAAACCCACTTTAGAAATAAATTTTCTATAAATAGTTCAAAACATAAATAAAAACTCACCATTTGGATTTTTAATCATAAAAAGACAAGTTTATACCTCTACCTTCAATTGATCGGTGTGGATGATTCAGTGGACCATTCGCAAAACCACAAGTGTCAGGTAAAACTACACTCCATGCTCTTTCTTTTGATCCAAGCAATTATTAATTTTGAGCCCCAAATCATGTTTTTAAGCGCCCTCAAAACAGGAATGGTGTGTATGCCGGTATGGTATAGTAATAGTCGCGTATACACGTTCTATATGCGAGTTGCTCGAAAGAAAGTCGCATATAGTACGCGACTTGCCTAAATGATAGTCACGTACGCTGCGTGAGGTAGAAAAGCAATGTGTAGGGTCAAAAAATTCAAATTTTATATAAATCTAAAGGCTGGCAATTGCTTGTTTATTAGGTTGAAAAATGGTGCTTGAGTGGAGGGAGTGGGAACATGAAGACATGGACCAAGAATCTCTTCAAGATGCACCCACAGTGCATATTTTACGTCAAAGTGGGTTACTAAAGTTTTTCTATGCCTCACCTATGCAGACCAATGTCTTCCTCTTAGAGTTCCTGATAAATTATTGGGATCATGATTTGGGCATGTTTGACCTTAAAGGTGAGTATTTAGAGATTACTTTGGAGGATGTCTATTTCATTTCTGGTTTATCACGACGGGGAGCTCCAGTGAACTTGGAAGGCACTGGCAAAGGCGGTGACCCTCTAAGTGTACATAACTATATTGATATATACTATGATCCAGGCACTCAAAAGAGGGGTAGTTGCATCCCTATTGTTCACATATGCAACTTTCCTTTACAGGTGTTGATGAGCACTATAGTGAGGGTTTTAGGGTCATCATCACTTCACCTTGCAACTCAGAACCAGATGAGATTAGTAGTAGACTGTATCCAAGGAGCCCTATATGACTGATGCTCATGAGTGATCCCGATAATGAGAAAATAGCTCTCTCACTGAAAGAGAGGCAGGAGGAAGAATTTTGGTTATTCTAGCATATTAGTAGCCTTCTTCTTTGAGAGAGTGTAGGTATTGAGTCCTGCAGTGCCACTACCAGTTTGTTCTCCTCATCTGCCTAGGCTGAGTAGGTGGGGAGATATTTTCCTTCGCCATGGAGGTGGTGGATCGGTCCAGAGTGTCTATGATGATGACTTCTACTTTTGGTGGGCGCGATAGTTGCCAGCTTTGGAGCAGTTTCCATATGCTAGAATGGATTTCTATGGTGATGCTGACCTCATCCTCTCTCTAGGAGGAGCATGGGGAGAGTTAGGTAATTTTTATTTTCAAATTTTAAAATTTTTATGAATTTTAAATATAGATATATATACATATGTATAAAAGTTCTAATCCTCTAAAAATTTCAAAATGCAGATATTGGACCAGTCCGCCCTGCTGGGCATCCACGCATGTATGTGCGTCCTATTTTGGGAGAATACCAGGGCTTGATTAGGGTTCTTGAGGGGAAGCTAGCCATGCTTACCTAGAGAGTACCTACCTTATGGATTGAGCACATCCCAACCATCATGTAGGAGTTAGTGGTTGGTGTACCACCTGTCTGGATATGCCTTCTGAGGCGAGTAGCCAGAGCAGTACTTGTGTACATAGATGTTGTTGAGGCTGCTAAAGCTGAGGTGGCTAAAGAAGCCAGAGTGCAGGGTGACCGGGGGGACCAAGGTGGTCCAAGTGACCAGGGTGGTCAAGCTTAGACCTAGGAGCATTTGATGGACTTTGATCCATATTTTGTATATTATATAGTTATGATAGGATCTGAGGACCAGAGACTCGACCTATACAGATATTCACACACACACACACACACGCACACACACACACATATTTTCCGGTTTATTTACAAATGTTTTTAATGTGTTTGTTGTATATTTTTATGTAAAATGTGTCAAATGCCAATCCAAGATATAATTAGCATATGCATCAGTTAATGAATTTTGATTTCTTGGAATGTGATTGAATGTAATGAACTCAAAATTTCTTTCCAATAATCTCACTTACATAAACTGACGTAATAGAGTATGGTTCCAACCTGATAATCCCGATTGAGCTTGGAAACCACCAGCTGAGAGTCCAGTCAGACTTCCAGTTGAGTGATTCCATGTGACAAAGCATCCCATAGAAGCTCAATGTCAGCCCTATATTCAGCCACATTATTGGAAGCAGGACCTAAGCAAGTGCCTCCTGAGGCAACTAACTGTCCTGAGGGTGAATAAATGACCCATGCAACTAAAGCTAAATTACAAGTGTGGCGACTGGCACCATCAGCGAAACCTATGAACCACTCAGAAGACATATGAAACAACCAACAGATGGTATAAAAACACAAACCGACGAACTAGTGTACATAAAAATACATACAATAAAATACAAGAAAAAGTGTTAAGCCTAATCATATTACTTTTTCAGGTAGAGCCCATTTCTGGGCTCAGCCAGCTTATTCCCATTGAAATATATCAATTCATATGCACCCTTCTTTAACACTTTCGAAACTATATAAGGTCCTAACCACATAGACTTGAACTTTCCTGCCCCCAGGGGTTCTTTGTCTTGGTCCCAGAGCAAAACAAGTTCCCCCTCAGAGAAAATTCAAGGCTTGACCATTTATCATATTGGCTTTTGTCCCTATTTTTATGAGTTTGGTTTGCTGTCAACGCATCTCTACACATGTAATAGACATTCTTCAAGCTTAGTCATATCAGGTAACACATGAATAGCAATTCTTAAAGATTGGATTTCACATTCAATTGGGGTAACAAATTCCACTCCATGGATAATTTGGAAGGGTGAAAACCCTGTAGCAGTTTTTACATTAGTCCAATATGCCCAAAGTGCAGGATATAGCATGATATGCCAGTTGGAATGGGCTGCATTAATAGTACGTTTGATGATTGTCTTCAAAGTTTTATTAATAGCCTCGACTTAACCATTTGCTTGAGGATAGAACGAAGATGAATGTTCTTGTCTTAATCCTAGCATAGTGGTCTATTCAGTCATCATGCTATTTTGGAAATGACTGCCATGGTCAGTGACAATCACTTTAGGTATACCGAATTGTGCAATAATTTGATTAAACATGAAGAAAGCTGCAGTTTCCTCGTCAGCTTTAAACGTGGGCATTTCCTCTGCCCATTTCGTAAAATAGTCCACAACGACAATGATATATTTGTGCCCCCCAGCTGAGGCTGGGTTAAATGTCACGTAATCAATCCCCCACTTCATCAAGGGTCCCATTGAGATGACAGGAAATAATGGAGCGGGATGTGACCACATTTTTTTGGTGTAAAGCTAACAAGTATGACATCGCTTCACTGCTTCCACACAATCTTTAAAGACTATGGGCCAAAAATAACTAGCATGTAATATCTTATGGGCCATTGCTAACCCAGATAAATGACCCCCACACACTCCACTATGGGAATCATTTAGGACAATCTCCGCTTCCTCGTGGGTAAGACATCGATGCAAAATGGAATCTACCCCCCTATGGTATAAAGTATCTCCTATGATGAGGTAGTTGTTGGCATGTAGGCGTAGTTTACGTTGTTCTTCCCACGAGAAAGCTGCATGATACTTCAAAGTCTAGAGATAGATAAGTATATCTCTGTACCAGGGGTCAGAGGTGGAAATCAAAAAGATGTGCTCATCTGGGAATGAGTCTTCTTCAATAGCTACATATTCCTCTATTGGAAATTATGCAATGAGCTCAACAAAAACTAAGGATTTTTTGGATTTGGTGGATTGAAAGTCCAAGTCAAACTCTTGGAGAATGACTATCCATTTGTCGAATTTGCCTCCAACTATCCGTCGAGACAAAACATATTGAAAAGGATTAACATTCGCCACTACAGTCGTAGTCCTTAGTAAGATGTAGTGATGTAACCTCTGAATAGCATAAACACCTACTAGGGCCAAATTGTCGAGGTGGGAGTACCTAAGTTTAGGTCTGGCTAAAGCATGGCTAAGATAGTAAACGACATGCTCTTGGAGCTTATCGTCCTCCTGGACTAGGAATACCCCTATGGTCGACTCAGACATGGCCAGATACAATATAAAATCCCTAGAGTAATTTGGTAGACACAATAATGGTGTCAACAATAAAGATTTTTTCAATGCCTCAAAAGCGAGTTGTGCAATTTCATCCCATACAAATGGGGTGTCCTTTTTTAACAGGCACATGAAACCCTTAGTAATCTTGGCATAATTTACAATGAAACATTGAAGAAAATTGGACTTCCCCTATAGGCTCTGAAGTTTCCTAATAGAATGAGGAGAAGGCAAATTTACAATGGCCTTAGCTTTCAATGAATCCACCTGAATGCCTCTGTTAGAAACAATGAATCCGAGCAGTTTCCCTAACTCGACACAGAACACACACTTGTGGGGATTCAAGTGAATTTTATAGTATCTGCATCATTCAAAAATTAAATGCAAGTGATCTGGATGATTGATCCTCTTATGAAAATGTACAGGCAGATCATCAAGGTAAGGTTCGACAATGGCTTTAATATCATGAAAGGTAAAATTCATTTCCCGCTGAAAGGTTGCCCCAACATTTTTCAATCCAAAGGGAATTTTCTTGTATTGGAAGGTACCCCAAGGACAAATAAAAGCTGTCTTATGTTGGTCTTTTGGTTTAATTTGAATTTGATTGTATTCGAAGAAACCATCCATAAACGAAAAGACTTCACTTCCCACGCAAGCATCAATAATTTGATCTATAAATGGCATGGGATAGTTATCCTTAGGACAGGATTTTTTTAAATCTCTAAATTTAGTACGTACGTGTATGGTCCCTTGATTTTTATCAATAGGAATAGGGTTGGATACCCATTCTGTCAAAGCTATGGGGTAAATAACACCGGCTTTTAGCGGTTTTTCCACTTCAGCCTTCACTGCCGCTGCTTTATGTGGGTTAATAGGCCTCACCTTTTGTCGAACAGGTTTAGCGTCAGGGTATGTTTGGATGTCATGCTCAACTATAGATGGATCAATTCCTGGAATCTCCTCATATGACCAGGAAAAAACATCGTGGAATTCCTTAAACAAGGCTGTATAGATCGCAATCTCCTTAGGTGACCAGTTTGCGCTAATATGTATATTTTCCACAACATCAGGATTTACAGAGATGTTGATAGGGATGCTAGCATAAATATTTTCCATATTCCCCTTAGAAAACATTCCTTCCCTTGGTAAGGGATTAATGGGCATATCAACATTGTCTGCCAGTCTCATATGAAACTCTTGATTCTCTATCCTGCTTAACTTTGGAAGAAAAAAGGATCGATGGTGAATATCTTGACAGATCTTATCTCGTCCGCACGTGGCTTCCAAAATGGATTCATCAGAAGGTAAAACCATGTCTAAATAGTCCATAGATTGGAAAGAGTTTTATTCCCAAGTAAGCAAATAGACTTCTTCCAGTTCCTCTGAGACTATGAGGGGGACCGAAATGGGATCGACAGTGGTTTGGGTGATAGATTGATAAGCCACTTCCACTGGCGATAAGGGCACTTCAAGTTCATGTTAGGAAGGGGGAACCCAAGGATCAATCCTATCAACAACCATAGCTATGGACTTCCCCACACTAGTAGAACCTATATAATTAATTGAAGCTGGAATATCAAATGTGCCCATCAATGATGCATACATTCCAACCCTTAAGCTCTCTAAAGCAAGTTTGACCTGATCAACCAATCGTACACTGGACTCATTAGATTCAATGCGGCCTTTTTGAGTGAAGCTAAGTTGGTCAACAGTAGCCAACTTCCCTTTGTGTGGAAACACTACCACCCGAAAGAAGGCCAATGCAATAGAAGACATGGCATAAGTCCATCTTATTCCCAAGAGAAAATTATAGGTCAAAGGTGCATCAATCACGTCTACCTCAATAGACATTGCTTTCCCTACTAGCTTAATTTCAAAATCCCATAGGATACCATGCGGATGGAATGACCTTCCGTCGAAAGTAGTAAGTATGGTGTTTGACGGGACCAACTTTGGGGAATCGAGAGATTTCCAACATGACAAGGACATAACACATGTAGAAGCACCCTCGTCGACAACTTCCCTTCCAATGGTATTTCCACCATGGATGACATCTATCGACAAGGATACATGATATGGTAGGTGAATTTTGACATCAGACAAATTAAATTTCGCCATGAGACTCGATGAGTCCATACTACTTAAGGATTCTAAGAGTGCATCCTGCTGGGCGAGAAAACTCTGTAACACCTCTAAAGCTGACATTGCACAAGGTATCTGGGCTAAGTCTTCAACTACGAAGTAGTTTGCTGCGGCCCTAGAATTAGGATTATGCGAAGTATTCTTAAAGACACCTTTCGGTATCTTGGGCATAATTTCAGTAGGTTTATCAATCGTGAGAGGGTTATAAGTTTCACGTATGGACTTACCCTTCTCCAAATTATCTTTTTCATAGTTCTTATTCCTGGTCTGTAGTAAATTTTGAGATCGAACCATGTTGATACAATTGGGGTCAGGGGCATTTAGGGGAAAAGGATCCTTCAAGACAGCTGGTTGTTGAGATTTTAACAGCTTCTGATCTTGTTCCATAAGGGGACAAATATGGGTGAGGTGATCTTCATGGCACAACTTACATGGGAATTTCACCTTCTTCTTTTCTTTCTTTCCCCCATCAGCATTTTTTGCAGGTTTTTGCTTGTTTTGATTTCCCTCCCCTTTCTTTCCTCTCTTCTTTTTCCCACCGGGATGTTGATTTCACTTCTGAGAGGTTTGTGCAAAAACATTTGCATTTTGGGGTGAGGGGGTAGCCTTTGCTGCCTCCACCATAGAATGTTTGACGGATCACTAATGGAGCTGTTTGGCCAAATATTCTACAGTGGGAGAATTAACGGAAGCAACCACACCATCGGCATGGGGTCCAAGCTTAGGTTTCTCTATGTTATGTGTGAGACTCAGTGCCTCAGAGATAGTCTCATATAATATCCCAGACTGAGAATATATCAAATCAAGTTACTGGGCCCTGAGGATAGCTTCTTCCTCATTCGTCACTCCTGAAGTAGATACGTCCTTAGATATATAAGGCAATAGGGATTTAAGGAACCATTCTAATAAGAACTCAGGAGGAATAGTGGCTTTAATAAGGCTCTTATACCTTCTCCATTCTTATATGTGATCCAATATATGGGTGGCCTTGTTCTGTCGAAAGGTAGACAACAAGTCCGTTCCGAAAGAATATCAGACAGGAAGCTGGAAGTGACTAAGGAAAGCATTAGCCAAGTCCCAAAAACTGCTAAATGCAGCAGAAGGAAACTCAATGTACCATGTTGCTGTAGTACTCATCAAGGTTCTTTGGAATAGCCTCAACTGAACTGAATCTTCATTTAGTGAGTTGGAAGAACACCATAAATGGAAAGTGGTGGCATGAGCTCCAGGATATTCACCAAATTTGCCTTCGAATTTTAAGATATCTGAGGGTAGCTTGGTAGGGATGGGTGGCCAAGCGAGATCATGCCTCACCAGGTCATTCATCAATTTATACAAATTTGGCAAGTTTAGCGTTGTCAGGAAGGGAATCTTGGGTCTAATGATTGCACTAAAAGTACCAGTTTGGGGATTAGAGGGACCTACCCCCGTATTCCCATATGTGAAGGTGGGGTTGCCCCCTGCTGTCGATTGTGAAGTGGATGGGTTTCTTTGAAAAGGGTTCCATCCATAAGCCATAGGATTGTTTGTGGAAGGTGCAATATAAGAGGTTCTGGATACCCCAGTCAAAACTGGGGTTTGAAATACCAGAGCAGGTATCCCTCCGCTAAAAAGCGAAAAGGGAGAGCTCATGAATGGAGTAGAAACCAGAGTTTGAAAACCTTGAAAATAAGGGTTAGTGTTTCCAAATTGCACCCATTCATATGAGGGTGTTGGGCCAACGTATGGAGTGGATGGGGGAATGTGCCCCCCATTCCAAGGAAATCCTTGGAAAAAATTCAAGGATCCTATAGGACCACTCTGGGAAGTGTGTGTGAAGGAGGTCGAAACTGTAGGTACACTAGGAATCCCAGTGACCATACCACCAGAAGCACCTGCTAGACTTGTGGGAGCCAGTGGTTGAACCACTCAGCTTGCTGGAGTTAAGGACATAGTAGGTATATTGGATCTAGGGGCACCTATCGGGGGAGGTGGTACCCCTTTAGCCAGAGCAGCTGAGGTGGAAATAAAAGAACTTTCTCCTGTAGTAGACATTATCCTACCCACAGGGACACCAATCATGGGTGGATCAAAAGGATGAACCTAAACGATCACAGGATTGTTTAATTTAGTTAGAAGTGTATTACAATTCCTTGCAAACTCGTCAGTCTGCAAGTCTTCTATCTCAACTGTGTTTAAATTAAGATAGTTTTCCCTAAGTTCTGGTTCACCTGGAACTTCACTAAATCCTATTGGTTCAAAAGAACCGTCTATGTCCAATCTCTGCCTTTGAGGGGGAGGCGGAGGTTCCAAAGTAATGAGTGGAGGAAGGTTTTGCAACCTTCATGACCTTCTGATAGGTTGGTCCTCCATGATTGTAAATTTGACTTTTCAAACCCTAAGGTTGGCTAAACACAGACAAACCACAGAGCAATCACTACAAAAAATTCCTAAAGCCTCAACAATAATAAAGGGTACAAGATATGCTTTCTCGAAGAAAGCTGAGAGACAGTTTCTTGGCATCCTTGAAGAGGTTCTTAGGCATAAGCAGAGGAATCACCCACCACCCTCCTACACTTTCAACAAGGGTTACCTTCCAAGCCCGTCTAAGGTTAACTAGAAATAGCCTTCCGGTTTACTTGTGTATAAACCCTAGATGTCAAGAGACTAGAGACTACCTTAACTATACCAATAGTCTGGCAATACAGTCACAAGCCTGATTCGTATGCATGGGCAGGGTAGCTGAGCCTGAAAATCTGTCTAGGATAGAATCCTCAGATGCGTAAAAACCTTAGTTTATGTTTCGACAAGGAATTAGAGGGTTATATCCTTAGTCCAATGCCTCCATGTGGCCTTGTGCTTAACTCTCATTTGAGAGGAGCTTCCCAGATACTATCAATAAAGAGAAGGATTTACCTATTGAACAGCCCACTATGTCTGAATTTAAGTACTTATGGGGAGTTTACACTTCCTATCCCATAAGTATAGCCTAAGATAGTAGGTGTATGGCCCTATAAAACAAAAATTACTAATAAATTTTAATTATAGCATTTATTTTAAGGGCTATTTTTTACTCAGAAGGCAAGTGGAGTGAAAGACTATGATGTTATTAACTCGATAAGAAATGTAAAAACAACAGGTGTATAATTCCAAAGCAAATTATCACTACTTAAAACAAGCTTCTTTTTTTGTAAATATAAACTGATGAAAATGCAACTAATAAAGAGAAAACTAAGACTATATTTTTGTAATTTTTGAGATTTTATTTAAAAACTGAAAATAAAACTACTATATGCAATTCAAATGCAAAAGTTTCTAATGTTTTCTTCTCACTTTTCAAATTCCTCAAAGACTATTATGCACCTAAATGTAAAATTTTTGAGTATGCTTGAATAAATTAACTGTATAAAGTAAGCAAAATGAAGTAAAGCAGATTCATAAAACCAGAGATCAACCACCTAAGGAAGACTTGGAAAAAACCTAGCTTGGAAATATACAATGAATGGAAATCACTGAAATCAATCAAAGGCAAGTTACAAACAAACACTATCTGGAGATAGAAAAGGATAAACAGTGTCTAGAACCCTAATCACTGATTCAAACAACCAACACTTGAACCTCTCATTCAACAAGCGAATCCACTTCAAGTTGCTAACAGAAAAAAATCCAAACAATAAAAACTCAAGGGCTTACTAAAAAGCACAAAGTATGGTTAACAGGGTCATCAAAATTACAGTGCAATGCTAATATTAAAGACCACTAAGCAAGACAAAATACACAAAAGGATAGGGACAAGCAACCCTACCCTAATTTTTTTTTTTGCTCAGGCTTGTATGCGACTGTGTACAAGAGAATCCCACATACTGTATGTGACTATGCAATAGCGCAACCCGCATACACAGACCTCTATACATGACTGTGTAGCATATCAACCTGCCTACAGGAGTTAAATTTTTCAAAAAAAAGAAAAATTATAAAGGACTTCAAAGCACCACTACAAGTCTGAACCAAGACAAAACACGACACACTAAATCAAAGCAAATAATGGGAACAGATCTACAGAGTTAACCCACAGCAGGATGAGCTCCCTAGCGGAGTCGCTAGTTCTGTTGTTCAGGAATAAACACCCTTGTAACCTAGGTTCTGGGGTTACCAACTTACTTCTAAAAATTGCAGACAATTAGCTTTAGCTAAGTACATAAAGGAAATAGGAATAAATATTGGACTCACCTGATTACCGATGGTTGATCCAAGCTTGATCTTCTTCCGCTCTGCTTCTCTCCAAATCTTTTAGGGATGCACCTCCTTCACCTGCAAAGAGAAAATTATCCAAGTATAATCTTATACATGTATATATAATAGGTTAGATAAATAATATATATAGTGCTTAATCAAATATATTCATCAACCCTAATACATGAAAGATACTCAACACAATGTTGGAAGAAGAATTCTCTTTATTAACAATCAGTGAATGAGATAAGTGTACAACCCAATGCCTAAGACAAGGAATCCTCTACAACCAAAGGACTCTGAGTTCTGCTTCTCCAAGACTTCTGAAGATATACCACCAGCATAACTTTTCTCTCCAAAATTGATTGATTAATTCCCTCCCCAAGGCCTCTATTTATACTTTGGGAAATAGAGTAGTTTCGAAGGTTGAGGAGGTTGAGATGGTTGGGGTAGTTGATGATTAAGGCCCAACTAATCTCCATTAATCATGATTTATATTTTTTAATTTTGAATGGAGGTGTACGCGACTATTAATATAGGCAACCCGCGTATGACACACGAGTCTCTTAAAGGAAACCCATGCATAGATCTATACGCGGGTTGTAATAGAGATAGTCACGTACAGTACGCGAGTTGTCAACGAGAATAGTCGCGTATGTACGCGAGTTTCAATGCAGATAGTCACATACACCAATCCACACTTAGAAAAATAATGTAGCAAGCTGGTTGAAAGGTAAATGCATCTCATGTCATGCCCATCTATAGTGTTTTGGAAAACTTCAATCCTAAAATGTCCTTTTGTGTACCAACATAAATAATTGTCGGCACTCGGATGGAGAAGTGCCATTTGGGTTGATAACAAGTTGTTATAACTAACTAACGATGTTTCCAAAATATGGGTTTGTGGCATACTATTTCAAATATTCATCATATCGAGGCACCCTAAAGTCAAGAATAGGAGATTTTCACAATAGAGGATGACTTAAAAAAATACTACCTTATTTGCATGGCCCTTATAGATGTGTGAAAGAAGATGAGAGACCTTTTAGATGCAATCCTACTTTTAGGAAACATGCTCACAATACATAAAAATACAATGCGCTCTAATTATGTAATGCTTGTTTTGGTTAAGCTTGATCCTAACATGTCATATGACATGTAGATTAGGCTAAGCAAAATGCACACGTGTTTTATAGTTACAAAACATGCACACATTTTATAGTTACAAAATTTGCACGTGTTCCGGAGAACAAAAACACATACACGTTATGGACATAAAAAATGTCCACGTGTTATGGACAAGAAAAAACACATGAATTATGGAGAACCTCAAAAAATGGATTTGGTGCATGGCTAGGGAAATGAATAAAAACAATAGTTTGCATCATCAAGACTTAGGACCTATAGTACTTAATATTTTAGCATCATCAAGAACAATTCCTAAAAAAACCATGCCTAACCTACCAAGAGCATAATTTTTCTTTGTATTGTAGTATGGACACCATTAAGAGGTTTGACCATGCTTTGGGGAGGAAACTCAAGATGTATTCCCTAAAGGTAGTTTTTAAGGCTTGGGGTTCATGAACAAGGAATCAAACCTACACATAGGACCTTTGTATGTGATATTTTGTGTCTAAGAGAGAATAAGCCAGGCATTAGAATGTGTTTAGTACTAGAAACATATATGTAGACACGGTTGAGGGAGGAAACCTAGTCCTTAGGCCCTAAAGGAATCCTAGAGACATATAGGGACAAGAAAAACACCCTGAACCAACAAACCTTATACCTTAAGGGTATCCTCAAACTTTAAGTTGGGATGTGGCCATGATTAGGAGTGTTGCAGCATTATATATGGAGTATAAGGTGTTAATAATTGTTTGTACATAAAACTTTAATTTTAGTCTGTAAAATAGCCTTTAGGGCTCAAGGTCCATGAATGACACCTTGAATCATCATAAGTGACCTCTCAAGTTGATATTTTTTAGTTGAATAGGGATATGGGAACCATTATGGGTTTCTAATTACCCTGTATGCGTCTTGAGACCTTAGACATAATAAGGTGAGGAAACCTACGCCTTAGCCCCTAGAAGATGATTCTAGGAATATAGATCCAATAATGATGTATTGAACAACCTCATTAGAGCCTTACATGGTATCATTTACCTTGAAATGAGGATACTAGTGCCATTATAACATTTTTAGCAACTTAGTACATATATTAGGCTGCTTGACATGGGTGGGGGAAAATACTTGGTCCTTAGTCCTTAAAGGAAGTTGATAACCATTTAGGGCCAAACTTTATGCCTCCAACCACCACACATGTTGTTGAAAGTGAATACTTTGAATCTTAATGGGGATATGTATGCCATAATCATCTGTTGAGCACTAGGTATGCATATCAAGGCCATGGACATGGTCAGGGGAGGGAACTATGGCCTTAGGACCTAACTATACATTCTAGGCATCCAAGGCTAGGAAGGATTCCTTAAAAAATCACACATGGCATCTCATAGATATATTTGGACTATGAATATGGATGTTAGTGGAATTATGTGGTTTTGAGTAGTAGGTATGGGACCTCTGAGACATGATTAAGGGGATATGCTCGTGTCTTAGGATATAAAGGAATATTTGGCCACCCATTTTAATGAACAATTCCTCGAAGCACCACACATGACCTACTCAAGGTAGGCTTGGTCTCCAAGAAAATATGCACATGCATTTAAGAGGTTTTGAGCATTAGATATGGGTATTAAGGACTCAACATGGTCAAGGGAGGAAATCCAAGAATCGATCCCTAAATAATATTTTTGGAATCTATGTATAGGAATGTCCCTTAATCATTATCCTTTTATGACTTAATCAGTATCTCTCCCCACCTATCTATTTCCATCTCTCTCTCTCTACACACACACACACACACACACACACACACACACACACACACATATATATATGGGTGTATCCCTACCTCCTCTCTCTCTCTATCTCTATGTGTGTGTGTGTGTGTGTGAGCCCCTCCCTCCATCACTTTCTCTCTATCACTCACCTCGTGCCCCTCTCTCTCTATCTATGTGTGTGTGTGTGTGTCTATGTGTTTCCCCACTCTCTCTATCTATATCTATTTGTGTGTGCCTCCGTCACCCCCTCTCTCATAACCTCTATCCACCTTCTCTATACCTCCCTCCATCACACTCTCTCTATCATTCACCCCTCCCCCCTCTCTCTTTATTGATCACCCCTCCCTCTCTTTCCTACACAATATCTATACCTCTCTATGTGTGTGTATGTCACTCCTCCCTTTCTCTCTATCTCTATGTGTTTTTGTGTGTCCCTCCCTCAATCCCCCTAACTCATAACCTCTCTCCACCTTTTCTATACCTCCCTCACTATCCTTCCCTCCATCACTCTCTCTCTATTTCTAACCCTTCCCCCCTCTCTCTATCTCACTCTCTATGTGTGTGTGTGTGTGTCTATGTTTGTGTCTGTGTGTGTCCCCCCCATCTCTCACAAAATCCCTCCCTCTCTCTCTCTCTCCACCTTCTATTTACCTCCCTCTATCACTCTCTCCATCCCGTCTCCCTTAATTACTATCCCTTCATGTCTTCATCTCTCTCCATAAGCTCCCTATATGTTTTCACCCTCCCTCTCAATGATTCTCTCTCACAGCCTCTCTCTCTGTCCATCGCTCACCCCTCCACCCTTTGTCTTTGAAACCATCTCTCTCTCTCTCTCTCTCTCTCTCTAGATATCCCTATACATGTGTGTCCATCGTCACTCTCTCTCCTTGTGTCTATCCCCCCCCCCACACCTTTTATCCCTCCCTCCCTATCTCTTTCCTTCACTCTATCCCATCCCTCCATCACTCCCCCTCCTCCTTCTCCTATATTATTCTCTCTCAAACTCTCTCTACATCATTATCTCTCTCTCTCTCTATATATATATATATAAATAAATATATATATATATATAGACACACACACATTACTCCCTTCCTCGATTTTTCAACTTAGCCCTTCTCCTGAACCCTCTACCTCATTACGACCCCTATTCTCTCTTTTATCTGACATCTCATTCCTCTCTCTTCAATTTCCCCCTCCTCCCACCTCTCTTCTTTAACACACCCTCTTCCTCCTCTAATCCTGCATATCCACATTTCCATTCACCTATCCTCTATCTCATCAAACCATCACCCACTTCCTCTCCTCCACCTCATCCACCTTCATCACTGAAGTCTCATGTGCTGCTTCTGACCATATACATCTTCAATACCTCTTCTCTTCCTAATAGTACTCTCAAAACCCAATCCCATTCACCCCGGTAACCCACCATGTTCCCATTCCATTAATATTTCTCCACTTGAACTTACAACATCTTCCTAGGCCCTTGACCCTTCCCCACCCTCTCTCAACTATTAACCATACTCGCTTGAACTTACAACATCTTCCTAGGCCCTTGACCCTTCCCCACCCTCTCTTAACTATTAAACATACCCACTCGAACTTCCAACATCCTCTTAGGCCCTTGAACCTTCCCTACCCCCTCTCAACTATTAACCATAACCACTTGAACTTCCAATATCCCCCTAGGTCCTTGACCCTTCCCCAACCCCCTGCATTATTAACCATCCCACTTGAACTTCCAACATCCTCCTAGGAACTTGACCCTTCCACACCCCCTCTCAACTATTAACCATACATTTGATGTCTTGCATATATAGTGCTAGCAGTTTTGCTCTACATAATGCGCACACATTATAGAACTACATAATGCATGCACATTTTGTAGTTCTATAAAGCGTGCATGTTTTGTAGTTCAATAACACGTACACATTTTGTAGTTCTATAATGCGCACAAGTTTTCCAATTCTATAAGGGATGGAAATCTTATTT
>LPNX011221553.1:514781-591783 GCA_001517045.1 Pseudotsuga menziesii | reverse complement strand
TATATATATGGTTCACTAGAAGACACATACCTCTACATTCTATAAACAAAAGATGTTCAAAAGTTGCACCCACAAAAGATGTACTATTTTCGAAGAATGATCAATTAGATAATTATAAAAAAAAATTACTAATTTTATTTTCAAAAAATAGTGTTGCACTAGTACTATATGTTCTCTACATGCCTACATTTTTGTAGCCCGAAACCATCATTTAGGCCCTCAAAGGATGCACCCACAAAAACATATACCTTATCATTTGCCTGAAAAATAAAAAGTGATTGTTAGAAAAAAATGAAACTTGACATAGTTAAAAAAATTCTCAATACATAAAACTTATGTACTCGGAAGCGTGATTCAATTTTCTACATTTTATCTTTTTTACTCAAAGCAAGATATTTTCTGTAAGTATCTCAAAAAATCCAATTAAGTTGAGGGATGCCTTATTTTTCAGTTTTCTATTGCATATAACGTGCCAAAAGTGACCCTCATTAGCTTGAACTCACCCTTCTTCTATTTATTCATCAAGTGGAACTATTGAAGGTAGCAAGCCCATTTTAGGTGCCATTGATCCTATATTTTTTATGGGAAACAATAAAAAGAGTGAATGATTATATGCATGTAGGATCATTTCTTTCCCAAGTATACAGTAGCACCAATGTTGCAAGCTATAAATAAGAGCATACAACTCTTTATCATAAGTATTGTAATTCAATTTATCATTGGTTAGGCTCTCATAATGATAAGAAATAGGGAAGCTTTCTTTTTTAAGCATAGTAATTTGGTGTTCTATTTTCAAGATTTCAATGGGGTAGAGGAAATATGGTAGGGAATTAAAAAAGAGGCTTCCAAGAGAAATTCAATGTCATTTTGAATGTGACAATGGTAGTGGAAAACCCAAAGATCCAATAAAAACATCTTGGTAGAACTCTAGTAGAAGTTGTATTTAATTTCCAGTGGGATGGGTTATATCATCTAGTTTGTCACAGATTTCCATGCAAAGATGAAGACACTTGTGGAGGGAGACCTAGGGTACTAAACATTGCTAGATATGGAGATATATAGTAGAGTTGTATATGAGAGAAATACAAACTTGTTTCCATCCTTTATGGGAATATAGCTATTATTGTGACCATCATATTGTGTGCAGTAGTCATATTGGTATGGTTTTTTCAAGATGAGGTAGTAACAGAAGGCCAAGGATTTGGTGGAACAAGATGATTGATTTTGAAACATATGTAGCATAGGAATACTAACATACTAATTTCAAGATTTCTATGGATTGGCCGACACAAGATGAAGCTTCCCTTGAACATAAGCATGACACAATAAGTGACTAAGGAGGCATTGAATATTCAAGAAGAACATGACATAAGTTAGTGATGTGTGAGACATCAACATATTGTTCCATAATGACTGGAATATTAACTAGTTGGGGGAGATACTGCATAAATGAGTTCAAATTCCTAAATCCATACTATAACCCGAATTGCAGAGAAAATGACCCAAGACAATGTTCTTTGTTCAATGGCAATATAAATTGCTACTAGACATTAATAAGAACATGACTCTTTTCCATACGTCTTTTTTGAGATATATGATTTTTTTTTGTTTTTCTTATTATTAAAGCCTAAAAAGGAATAAAAGAATGTTATAATACATGGGAATAAATGAGTGTTGAGGAGAAGCAAACTAGTTCTAAGCACATGGAATATACTGATACATAATGAAAGGAACATGACTATGAGAGGGGCACTCATGGTATGTTTCTTCTTAGTAAATGTTACACATATTTCTCATCATCATCATAAAATGAGAACCCAAAAATCAGAACTTGCCCCAAATACCCAAGTTGTGAAGTTGAATTTGGGTCAGGATCAGTGATTTCATGCCTTTGTCCACCACCGTAGTTTCCTTGTGGACAATGTGTGTTACCCTATGCATAACGCCTATTTTCCATGAACAAAAAGAGGTGCCACCACCACATTCGTTCATACATTGAGCAGTGCACTTTGGGTAACACTTTGGCTTAGTTGACAAAGAGTGGTGCTCAAGTTTTAAAGGTAAAAACAAAAGTTTCACAGAACTTCTCAAAGCTTGGATTCATGGAAACCTCATCCCTAGACTCTTGCACTGCCTGGGATCGAGATACATCCTTTTAGGATCTCCCCTCCACCTCACCCATGAGAATATCGAACTTCCCTATCCTCCCATGGATACAAGTATTGGATCACCCCGCATGGGTAAAGGGAGGAAGATTATGTCACAACATAAAAAAATCTAGCCAAATCTAGCCAAGGAGAGTGAGCATTTGGTAGACAAGTTTGATTCTTTGGAGGCAATGTTTTGCTCGAGAAGAGACTTCTCAACACCAAGGATCTTGGTTGTAATTTCTCTCTCTATTTAATTTATGCAATAAAAATTCCTTTCCCATGAATGATATTGTGTATGAATCATTTCTTTCATTGTTGAATTCCTTAGTCATCAACATAGGATCATAGATTGTACTTGGTACTTTGAACTTGTATATGCTTTGTTGTGTATTTCTTACAGGTGAATCCGTGGAGATCAAGAACTCAAAAGGTCAACATATTATAGTGTGTGACAGGTAAAATAATCCATTCCAAGCATCTGTTATGATCATATGGGAAGTACTTTTAGTTGTTGTGACTTCTTATTCTAGATGTGAGTATTTTAGGCTACGGAAACAACTTCTATCTACAGAAGGTGAGTATTTCTGGTAACAAATCTGATGACCATACTAAGGAAAGTGTTATAAATTCTGGTTATCCTTGGTTCTTTCCTTGCTTTGAACTTCAATTTCTCAATTGATCAGATCTACTAGTTGTTTAGTGAAATTTTATTTGAAATTGATTAGATCTGCACTGATCTACCTTATATGCTTTATTAATGATTTAAATTGTTTTTTGATGCTAGTAAATTGAACAATAACATTTTTTTTTTTTGCATTGTGTCTTGTTTTGGGATCTATAAGAGCCACTGCACCTGGGTAGTTTACTAAGAGCATCCACCACACATTCTGTAGAGGCAAGAACTGGTACCACCATGTTAATCTAGTGGACAGAGAGCGGTGCCAATGCTATGTTCCAGTTGGAAAAGGGCGATGCTAGAGCAGTAACACTATGTAATCTACTTTCAAACAACGGTTCCAGGTATGGTTTTTAATCCCATCGTGATTCTAAAACTTGCCAATTGTATTTTGGTTGAATTTGTTTTGACCTATATATGATAGTTTCATCTCTGAATTGAAATATGGAAATTGAGTTAGGATTGGTTAGGTTATACCTCCATGAACTAGTTGAATTGAATTATGAGATTCTTATCTTTTTTATTTTTGATTGATGAAGAAATTCGAAGAGAAAATGTACACTCAGATATATGGACATTGCTTATTCAATTGAAATAAAATAGATTTGCTTTTAGTTTCTTCATAATTTAATTCAAGATTGTTTTTTTTTTTTTTTTTGAAAATTTGAGAGAAAATTCTAGGTCAATCTTAGGTATGAGTTGGTAGAGACTTGATTGGTCTTACAGACCCTCAAGTGTTTACATTATGGTTTCTTCTTAAGTGTTCTTAATCTCAAACAAAAAGAAAAAGTGTGTTGTGTGCATCTTATTTTCATTTTGAAGAAGTTTGAAAAATATGGTGTTTTGAGTAGTCATCATAGTCTTTCTTTCAAAAGAGATATTGTCATTTTCCTTTTCAACATTTTTGTTTTTGAATTCATGATGTGCTTGAAATAGGTTTGAAGATATAGTTCCATATTTGTTTTCGTAGGATTTATTCATTTTTGGATAAGTAGGAACCAAACCTCTATCTCTTTATTAAGTAAGGCATTTCATGAAAAGTGAAAGAAAAATCTTTGCATAAGCATGTTGCATGGTTTTACTTTTATGTACTCACCTCATGCATTCACTTAATCGAGAAGGATAAAATCAAGTGCTAGACTTAGGTTAAAATTTGTATAAATGTGTGATAGACTAGAGACATGTTTCGGTGTATTTAAATGTAGGAGTTGTTGTTATTTTCTTGTACTGTATATCGGGGATCGTGCAATTCTTCCATGTACTAATGGTATATAAAACAACCTTTCACATACCCTAGAGGTATGTAGAAATTTACTTCATGTACTTGTTGGTATATCAGAAGTCCCCTTTTGAAAGATTGTGCACTAGACAACACTACTACACAGTGGAGCTCCCACATACCTTGTGTATATAAGGAGACACTTTTAGGGATCATGAGACCATCTGAGCATATCCCTTTGATCGACCTATCACCAGAATACATCGAGAACAATACTTGGGGAGATTACTACTCACGTGTCGTCCTGGTAGTCAAGTGTTCAGGAAAGGGTACAGTCCCAATCCTCCTTATCATGTTTCACTGTTGGACCCTACGGTATATCATGAGTTGTGGTGGTTTGAAAATCCTATGATGATCCTAACTTTTTACCACTCCTATCACTAGTTATGATTGTTACTTTAGCTGGAGTAGCATTTGATTTTACTGAATCGATAGGGTTTTTTCTTTTTTGAGATCAATTTGATTTTTTGAATTTGGTTGATTTCTCATGGAGGAGGTCCCATCGGTTACAAGGGTTATCACTGGAAAATAATTTGAATCCTCCAACCCAACCTCCCATGGAAAGAGACATGGAGAACAATTTCGAGGTAGGTAACCCTTTTATGCCTGAACTAGAAGGAGCTCTAGTTGAAGAGGAAGGAGTTGAATCTCCTCTTCCCAATGCTCCCTTGATGGACCTATGATGACCACCACTAGCGTAGAAACCCTCCTCTCATAATACATCCTTTATTGTCCCTACTCCTTTTGGAGCTGGGTTGAATCAATTTCATCATAATGAAATGATATCTTCTATATTTAGAACTAATGCTCTATTTTGGGAAAATTCCCTTGGTCAAGCTATCTCTTAGTTCAATACTACTACTACCATAAATGTGTTGGCTATGGAGTTGACCCCAAACTCTAAAATACCCTTTTCCTACCTTTTACCTAGTGATCTTTTAGGTAGGTCATTGAATATTCCTTCTAGTGTTGTTCTATCAAAACCTTCATCTGCACCTATGGTGTCTAGACTTGCCACCCCTCTAAGAGTGCCACAATTAGTTCAAAATCCTTTATTGAATTAACATATGGGAAGAAATTCTATGCCTCCCATAGCTTTACCGAATGTTGGAAGTCAATTTGTCCCTCCTACATCCCAAACAGCTAGATAGTCTTATTTACATATCTTACATAATATTTCACATCCTCTCCCTCCAGCTGTTGGACCTAGTGTTCATGTTGGTCTTGGTCCTATTGGTCCTACTTTGCATCCTCCTACATCAGCTTAGGTCCCTCCTCAACAACCTAACATTGGTAATCAATACCTTAGTGGGGCACAATATAGTAATCCCTTAATGTCCCTTATCCTGAAGGAGTTACCAATTAATGGGATCAAAATATCTATAGACCTCAAGCTGGGACTAACCACCACCAAAATGCTCCCAACTACCAACAATATGGTGGGTTTTACAACCAACCTCAATAGACCTTTGGTCCTACCCAGGTAGCCTTACCTTATCAGTATTAAAATTACCCACAACCCAATCGACAACTTCCATTTTTGTCTATAATGGATCTTCCTAACTTTTCCAAGTTAATAAATGAACCCATCCAACATCATCCATTTTTCCCTACCCTTCTGGTCAAACTTCTGTGAGATATTTTGAAATGTGATGGCAATAAGGGAGAAGATCCCCAAAACCATGTGATGGAATTCCACTTGTGGTGTTCATCTAACTCCATTATGGATGATTCTATCTTATTGAGACTCTTCCAAAGAAAATTTACTAGCACGATCGCAAAATGGTATATCGAACTTCCACAACACTCATTTGTGAATTTCAATTCGTTGTCAACTGTGTTTATTACTCTTTTCTAGTTACCTATCTGGCATGAAACTAGTGAAGATATATTGACATCTATCTGGAAAAATACCTCTACTCAAATATCAGATCATATCCATGAGTGGAGGAGGCACCAGAGGTTAATCAAATCTCCCATTCCAGATCAACTTTTGGCTGACTGGTTTACCAAGTCTTTGTTTCCTCCTATTTCTTGAGATGTTGCTATGGGTGGCATTTTCACAAAAGAGAAGGCTATAATCTGGGACCAATATTTAGACTTAGTCTATTCTCAGTCCAAAAATTTATACGATCTGATTCATAATGCTCCTCGTCCCAGCACCAACCCTACTAAGCCACCTGTAGAGACTCCTATGGATGGTGTTGTTGGTAGAATCCAACCTTCATCCATAGCTAATCGTACTAAACCATAGAGTGCTTCAACTACAACTTATTCTACTCCTACGGTTTCCACCTAGGTGAATGAAATTTAGTTCTCACAATCACCCTATAATAAGAAGAAAGGAAAAGGTAAGAATAAGAAACCTGGATACCAACAAGAAAGTACCAAAATATCTACTCCAAATAATGATACCAAACCTAAATGAAAGGCTAATTGTCCTTGTTTTTTTTTTGGATATGATCACTTCACGAAGGATTGTCCTTGTCATGAAGAGATAATTAAATTCTTGAAAAGTAACCCCACACCAACAGTGTTAACCAACCCTTTTCTACCCCAACAACAATTGATTGACCATACATATTTGCATGGTCCTTCATCCTTCGCTGAAGATATTCGTATGATGTCTGTCAAAACAGTTGTGTTTACTACCGGAAGTCAGATATATGATAAAATACCGAAAAAGAAATATGAAGCTGCTTCTTTCTAGAATACTCCTCCCGTTAACCCTTCTCCTCCACATCCTTCTAATGGTCCTCTCCCTATTGAAAAACCTAGTTTTGACACAATCTTACGTCCTCTGAAGAGTACGATTAGTAAAAATGTTTTCAATCCTAATTCTCAAGCTGCTCAATTTTATAATGTTGTTGAATATTTAGCTCAAGCACCTTGTGCTATTTCCACATTGGAAGTACTTCAAAGATAGCCTACACAGCGCAAGAATTTGTTTTCATCCCTAGGCGCTTTTGATCCTAATAATTCCACCATGATCTCTTTTCATGTGGATAATTATAAATTGAGGTTATCCCATTAGTTAGATTAGTGGGTAGGAAGGTATATCTAACCGTCTTAGACAAGGGAGCTTCCACCATGGTTTTGTCTATTTCTTGTTGGAGATCCATTAGTTTTCCTGAGCTTAGTAAGTCACCAACCACCTTAAAAGATTTCGAAGGACGAGGTTTTCAACCCCATGGTCTGCTACCAGCATTGCCCATCGAGTTGGGGGGAAAAATTGTTTCTATCCAGGAATAATTTGTCGATGCTCCTCTAAATTAGAATTTTTCATTAGGAAGGAATTGGTTCTATTCTATGATGGTTGTCACATCATCAGTTTTTTGCACACTCCAATTCCTGCATCAAGGAAACATTGACCAGATATCAACTTAATTATTGTTCACCAGATATTACTGTTTCCACAACAAATAATGTCCCAATGCTAGGGAATTCACCTACTCCCTATCAGTCTATAGGGGTTGGACTGTTAAAATATTCTTCACTCATGGGATTTTTTCCATCCAACACTACCCCTCTTAGTACATAAACTGCTACGGTAAACATGATATCGTCCACAAACATGAGCATGCGTAAAGGAAAAAAGATTGTTAATCATATTCTCTAAGTCCACATGAAGCCTTGTATGATTCCATTCAATCTATTTTTGATGCTAACATAGACGATCATCAGTTGGTAGCATCAGCATTACCATCTATCCTATTGGCTAGATTCCCCTCTCCTGACTTTTGATTATTGTTGGGCTCTAGAATTGTCTTTTATAATGATGTTATTTACATTAGTTTCCCATCCTATCTACCATGATTTAACACATCTATGTTCAGTAAGGATATATTTTACTTTGTTTTATTAATTAAAATCTAGAAAATGTAAAGTGAGCCCAATATGTTATTTTTAATGAATTAAATGCAATATTGTGCAAATCATAAGCATTTCAGTACTCTACCTGGTCCCTCATCTGACCTTCTTCCGGTCCTAAGTTCTTCACTGAGTTTGATGGCATGTTTCAATATGGGGTTATTGGTTTGGTTTATTTTTGTATTTCGTCTCTTGTTGATCTCATTATCTTCCTATTCTTTCTAGTTCTTATTGATCCTGCATGTACACATTGGAAACATAAAGTGGAGATAAGTTTTAAACATAGATTTAAATTTATATAAGAAAATAAAAGTATTGAACATTAAAATAATTAAATATTAAAACAATTGTTTAACTTTAAATCACTTTTCAAACCCACTCATATACAAATTAAACACAATTCATATAATACTCATTAAAACAAAAGTGAAATATGATATGGATTTTGGTACTTCATTTATTATTTAAATTACATGTTTACATGGCCAAAGTTCCTTTAATTCCTTTGAATATGGTGTTGGTTATTAAATATAAAATGTCATATATATATATTCCTTCTAAAACATAAAACGACTTATTTAAAAAACCTCATGTTGAATTATATATGAATTATGTCAAATAAATTGTTTTCCATCACATGCCATTTCATACTTTGCTTTTCTTTGTATAACTAACAGACTTTTTTTTATGTGCAGGCCGTGAAAATGGACTCGGCGTATCATAAGGATGAGAAGGAGCAATATTGGGAGAATCATGTGCTAAGTTAAATAGAAGTGAGCCATAATTTGAACATATCACACAACAATTAAATCATGCAATGACTCAGCACAAATTCATCCCAGGAGCTCCGAAATTCACTGTGCAACAGTTGCCAGAATAATGTTAAACCCAAATTTTTAGCAGTCAATATTCCTGGACTGCCATATTGTGGGTTGATTTTCATGCACGTGGGAGCATATCTCTCCAAACGAGATAACGGGTTTGAATAAAACCTATCCAACTATAAAATCCAAAATTTTTTTCTTTAGAATCGCAACTAACTGAGATTTATTGAAGGGGCAATTGCAAACTTATCCAAATGTACGTTTTTTGACTTGCCCATTTTCTGAGTTGTTAAACAAGTTTATGAGTTGGGTGAATGATCATATCCATTTTTCCATGGATCTTTATGTATAAATAGAGCCCCATAGGGATGAGAAAGAGAGAGATATGAGTGGAATTGTCATTGTAGCTATTGCCATGGTTGCTCACATTTTTGTCGAAGCACCGTAATTCGATTTTATCCTGCAAAAGAAGTTGGTTCTTACTTGTTATGATCATTTAGAAGTTAATTTAGATGAAGGTTGTGACTATGGGGGGGCCACCAGAGGCTGCACACTGTATGTGTTTATGTTCCGGATCGATTTTGTCCTATATGAGTTAAGTAATCGCATTTCTATGTTACAGTTTCTTTTTGTCAAGATCGACTATAGATAAGTGCTTGTATGTCTACATATTAAATCGTATAAATTTGTATAAATCTGAAATGAAAAGATTTTCTCTTTCTTTTCACCATATCTGTTTTATTATATTGCATTTTCCCCTTTCTCTATTCATAGATCGGAATTACATTTCAGTTTTCGCAACTAACCATTTGATGTCATAGCATTTCTTTACTGTTGTTTGCATTTGATTTCATATGATTTATAGAAGTCACATTTTCCATAGTTAGATGGTAGCATCACGTCTTTCTTTTTCACTGTTCATTGTATTTTATTTCGTTCGATTTCTATAGGGTTTCACTTCATTTCAGAATTGTGTTTGTAGACAAAAGTAGAATTGAATTTCAAAGTCTCAATGGCTAGAATGTTTTACTTTATTTCGCTTTCCTTAACTAGATGACTGAACTATGTTTTACACCCTTTCTGTTCATTGAAGTTGCTCTTGTATGATTCCTTGCCTTAAGAATTGGATTTGTAAAGAAACAAGGTTGAATTACATAGTTTAGACACTTAGATTAGAAGAAATTTATGTTTTAGTTTAGCAATTGAATTATGTCTTGTAGATCAGTCTTTGTTTTTCAGCAACAATAGGAAGCCTTTTTAAATTTGCCAAGTGAAAATTAGATCATTTGCTTATGAGTAGTTTTACTGTTTTGCATAGATAGTTTATTGATTTATATTTAGAACATCATTTCATTCTTCTTTCTTCAATTCATAGTTAGTCTTTGAATCACATTTCATAGATGAATTAATTAGCATGCTTTCTCAAAGTAGTATAGTTTTATGTTTTCGAATAGTTATTTGCAATTGAATTTGTTCTAGTTTGAATATCTAATTTCGCATAGTAGAATAGCTTTTCGATTCATAAGAATAGGATAGGTAGTTTCCTTATAGTTTGGATGATTATTTGATAGTTTTGCTTATGTATCTTAGACTTAACAATAGTATTCTTTTTAAAAATTTCGTAATCAACAAATTTCATTTATCTTATTGTAGTTTTAAATGCAAGCTCAGTTTAGAATAGTTCCGATTTTAAGTAATAATTCATTTGAATATTGAATTGAACAGTGAACTCTATGCTGGTATAAAACTTATTAAAACTCATGATAAGGAAATCTATTAATTTGATAAAAGCATTGAAATATTAAATGAGAAATCAATTGCCAAGTTCACTTTCTGTCACATCTTCTGTTTTCTGTGTCATTACATAGTTTTCTGTTTACTTAATTTAGTTTCTGAGTCATATTAGTTTTCTGTTTACTTAATTTAGTTTCTAAGTCATATTAGAAGGAGTGGTTTAATTATTTATGTTCATTTGCAAAGATATGCTTTATAGATTGAATTGTATTGAAGTCAGTTTGATCATTATTTCATTTTTGCAATTATGTTAAAACTTGAAATTTGAATACTGGGTAGTTAGTCTTTAGAATAGTATTTCATCTTATTTTTGAATTCATAGTTAGTTGTTGAAGTTAAGTGGAATATATTAATTAAATAGTTTGTTTTTTATTAAATTCATGTTTTAAAGTATTGCTTTTGTGAATTCATAGTTAGTCGTTTGATTGAATTTCATAGAATAGTTAGTTAGATTGTTCTCTTAGAAATAGCATAATCTTCCTACTTTCAAATAGTTAGTTGCAATTGAATTCCTTCTGTAGTTTAGATCTTTAATTTTGCACAAGTATATTGCTTTTTTATTCATATAATAGGATAATTAGTTTGCCTAAAGTTTTAGCGATTATTAAGAAATAGTTTCATTTTAGACCAAGCATTACTTTCTAGAATAGTTATTTTTTTTTATTGCAATTTCAATTTTCGTTCATAGGTTAGAATACCATAGAGTTAACTTTTGAGATTGCATTGAATCTTTTCAAGTTACTAGGTTAGGTTATCCTAGGATAGTTTAGGCTTTATCCCTACACATATAGTGTTTGCATCTCATAAGCTACCTTTCGGGCTTGACAATTAAGTGTTGAACTAGATAGCATATGTTTTCACCAACAATTTGGTTTTGTTGCCGAGGAGGTGCTAAAGGGGTTGGAGTCTAGGTAGATAGGTTGGTTTTACATTACACAACAAGGGAGAGGTGAGAACGGTAAGACGAGAGGTAAGAACCTATGCATCCACTATAGTGGGGTGCCATAAAGCCTTGTTGTTCATTTTTGGAAGTTTGTTTTACTTTCTTCAAACTTATTTTCGCAAGTGTGTTCTGCAAGGTGTGCTTATTTTCTCTTAGCTGTCTTTACTTTTTTCAAGTTTCACTTCTCACAAAAGAGTGTTTAATTTTTTATTTACTTCTCTTGGGTGTACTTTTCTTTCTGCAAACATAGGTAGTTTACTTTCCATCAATTTACTCTTATACAAATGTGCTATCTTTTCAACAAGCTTAGGTATGTTTACTTTCCACAAGTTAATTTCATGTAGGTGTTTTATTTTATAAAATTGTGGTGTGTTTAATTTGCAAATTTGTTTTAGTAGTAGATAGTTTTTCAAAAACACATAATTTTTTTTGTGGGTGCTATAAAAGCCCTAGCCACTAACCCTGTGTGAAGAAGGACCTACCAAACAACAAAATGGACTCAAAGGTGCTCATTAGTATGAGAGAACTCTCTCGAATCCTAGCAGAAGTTGGAGTCTTGACCTCTACCAAAGAGAAGATCCTGATAGAAGTTAAAAGTTTATCAACTAATCCTGAAGTGACAAATGAACATGTTGAGGCCCGGAAATTCGTAGGCAACAACAGTAAGGGATTCTCCCCAGTCAATGTTCCCAACTAGCCCGTGACTATTTGGTGTGGGGAATCCGTCCCGTTTGCGGTCCGGCTACCGTAGGTCAAGTACAAAACAAAGGGGTTTACCAGTTGTGGCCCGGTCCACCGATTTTTTGTATTTTGACTTAAGCTATGAAATGCAAGTGCCTAATTAACCATGCAGGGCAATAAGATGCAAGGAGCAGTCACAACGTGATGCGCAGGTTCTTACCTCTCATCTTAGACTCACTAGCATCTAAATCACATACAACAAAAAACTACCTACCTAATCTATCCCTAGGGAGCAGTATTATCATTCATTGGTGAGTAATATATTTTTGTACATGCATAATGAAAAGTTACAGATAGCTGACACATCTTTCAAGACACATGAACAGTTGCATATTTTTGAACAACCAGTTAGCCAATTGTTTTATGAACAACATTCATTACTCACAGTGGAAAACATCACACAATATACTAAAAATCATTCAACAAGAACATAGGTTCAGGAAGTTAAACACTCTCACAGTTAATGAAACACAGCTGAAAATGAAATAATTCCCCTTCAACATTGTTCATTTAATCACATTGATACATTCCACATTTCGCTTTCTCCAACAGGAAAAAGTTGCAGTTTCTGATTGTAAAATGAAATAGTTCCTCTTACAAGCAAATGGTTTACAAATTCTTCCAGGGAAAAAGTCCCTGTCTAAGTTCTACTTTCAAATATTTAAACTACAACTGCAGATCGCTTGGGCTTCCCCCAAAGCGTCTGACCTTTTAGTTCCCCAATGCTTCATATTCCTCTATCTTTTCTGTGCATGATCGTGATTGGTTGAGTAACTGCCGGACCTTTCAGAGCTGCTATTTTGTCTTTTCCTTTGTTTGTCCTTCTTGCGATCCTACTAGTTTCGGTCCGTCTTCCTCCATGCCATGGTAGTTTGAACAATCTCCTGAACCCACCTGCCATCAATCGACAAGCATCATTCATTGGGACTACGTTACAAAATAAAGTATCGAATTCTACCAATTGAAACAAATATTCCACAAGGAAACGACCAGGTGCATCTCTTGATTTGAAAAGAATTTTGATTAAGCCTTGCGCGGGAAAGTTCTAAATCGGCAGTCAGAAGGCTTTGACATCGGATGCGAAAAGGCTTTCCTAGCCGTAACGGCGGAAAATACAAGGGCTAAAGTCACGCGAAATGTGGCCGAGAGAAGCTTTAACCGGAATTTAGATGGCTTTACACTTCGGAAGCTAAAGGACTTTGAGAGCCGCAACGACAGAAGGGACAAGAGCTAGAGACATCCGAGACGTGGGTGGGAAAAGCTCAATAGAAAGCCGGAAGATATTCAAATCGGAAGATGAATGACTTTCCCAGTTACAACGGTGGAAAATAAAACGCTACGGGTATGCGACGAAAAGGTCAACATGCATCGGCAGTCGGAGCTCATCATACCTCAGATGGCTAATCGATTTGGGAGCCGTAACGAAAGATGGGAAAAGGTTATCAACCACCAATTTAACGTAGTAAGATGCCTAATCAATAAAACATTAAGTGCTCAAAAATCTTTAAGAAATCAGTAAATGTTAAACCCGCTCTACTTCCGCAAAAGATTTGATTTATCCTCGACTAGTAGAACAGACTCACATCTGCGATCCATCATGAAACTCAAAACAACACTTTTAAAACAGGTTGACAATCAATCTTCAAAGTCATTTGAAAATAAAGCATGCCCAAAAATGCTCAAGGGTCCAACGATTAAAACAATTCTAAATTATGAGGAGGGGACCCAAATTTAGGAATTTTGGGGAGAACAGTTGCAGCTGCAACAATTGGCGATTACCTGGTGAACCTAGATCTCTGGCCGATTATTCTTTGAGTGACAAACTATTTAACAATAAATGCATATATTAAAGTCTTCCAGTTATCTGGATTTCTCAAATGACAGAAGTGCGTACCTTTAATCATTGATGATAGTCCAATTTAGGAGAGTGGAAACCAAGATTTTCAAGTCCAGATAACTCTGTTGAGGCTAGAAGATGAATTTCATTATTATTTTGTCTTTGGGTAGCAGATAGCTTGGACACCATAGGGTTGTAGCATATGGTAAACAAAAATATTCGTTTGTTCCTCATTTCCATGCCACTTTAGCACTTTTGTGCTTCTGGACTTTTGTCCCTTTTATATATGAGTCCTGATGCATGCCTCTCTTAGTGAATTTTAATTCAGGATCCTCTATCCCATAGTGTCCTTTTGTGTGAGTGGTGTACTTCAAGTTTTAGCTCACGGAGGGAGAGGATCTTCTGGAAATTTAGTACTTATGATTCAGCACCTACATTTTATGTATGATGCTTTCATAGGAGTTTTTGACTCTTATCTGCCTTTTGGCATTCGTTTCCTGGCATGGGATCATTTATATTTAATATACTATTCACCTTGCTCCTTTTCATGGGTCCTCTACTATTGCTCCTTAGAACATTTTAAGTGTGACGTGGATGGAGCCTCAACATAGTACTCCAGGCTCTTCGAATCCGATTTATTTCACAGGGGTTAAGTAGGACTTCAATGCACACAGAGCTCATTTTAGAAAACTACTAAACTGGAAGAAGTTCTTTTAGGAATGCCCAGTCTGAGACTCAAAAAATGTCTATCATTCCCAAACATTTTGTTGTTCTCCATGTGACCGCGGGTTCTTTCCCTTTATTAGAATCAAGAAAACAAACTAAAGCAAACTCAAAAACATGACTCAAAAGATAGCCAAGCAGATTATTTATATACAATACAGAAGAATTCAAACCAACTCAGGAAAAATAAGGCTTGAGGACCAAAACATTCACTGGTAAGTTCTCTTCCCACCCCTATAGATCTTGCAACTTATAAGTAGAAGGGCCAAGCTTTGCTGCAATCTGAAAAGGGCCTACCCATAACTACTGGAATTTAGTGTGCTTTCCTTTCTCATCATGGGGGTGATCCCATTTGAGGACTAAGTCTCCTACTTCAAAGTCTTTTGTTCCATCTTTATGTTTGTCGAACCATCTCTTTACTAACTCTTGCTGTTTCTTAAAGCGTTCTCTGGCTTTATATCTAGCCTCTTCTGCTTTCAGGATATTATATATTCTTATTTGCAAAACTTCATCATCCGAACCTCTAGACTCTTGGGCTAGTATGGAGGATGGTAGCATGATATTGGGAGGAAGGATGGCTTCTTTACCATAGACAAGGGTATATGGAGACACTCCAATCGCAGACTTGGGGGTGACTCTATCAGCCCAAAGGGAATTTGGTAATGCTGAGTGCCAACTCCTCTGGTTTTCTACCATAGTTTTCTTTAAAATTCTAATCAGATTTTTGTTAGAGGATTCAGCCAGGCCATTTCCTTGTGGACAGTAATTAGCAGAATAATGCAATTTTATCCCTTTATCATGAGCAAAAGTGGTCAATTTAATTGATGAAAATTACTTAGCATTATCAAAGACTAGCGAAACTGGAACTCCAAACCTGGTCATGATATGATCTTGCAGGAAGCTGATGACTTCGTCTTCATTTATCTTGCGCAGTGGGATAGCTTCGACCCAACGAGTGAAATAATCATTAGCGGTCAGAATGTACTTGTGCTGCAGAAAGAAATTCGGTTTTATTTCTCCAATAATATCCATCCCCCATTGCTCGAATGGCTCCATGATCATCACAGGCTTTAGGGGTGTTGCTGCTTTAGGTTGTCTCCCGCTACACCTTTGGAAAATATCACACTTTCTGACATGTGCGTATGCATCTTTGAAGAGCATATGCCAATAGTAACCTGCTCTGAGGATTTTGTGGGCTATAGTATCTCCTGAATAATGTCCCCCAGTAGGACCGTCATGCAATTCTGATGTTACTTTCTTCGCATCTGAGAAGAACCCCCGTCATAATTCTTTCTGAATAATACTCCTTCAACAAGTTGATAGGAGGCTGATTTAAGACGCAGTGCCCTTCTTTGCTTGGAACTCCAATGTTCTAGAAACAACCCTGCCTGCAGGTAATGCACAAGGTCTCTATACCAAGACTCGGGAGCTGTAAACAAAGGACATACCTCCATTACATGTAGTTCAGCTTCATCTTCCCAGGTGTGTTCTCCATTTTTAGTCATCTGTTTGCACAACCCTTGTCCTTTAACTATAGATGCTAGCTTGAATTCAAGGTCGTACTCTTGAAGAGGTGTTACCCAGTTGCCTCTTCTTTCTCCTAACTCCTTCTATATAAGAAGAGACCTTATAGCTAGGTAGGGGACGATCACCTTGGTTCTATTTTTTAAAATATAAGGCCTAAATTGTTTTACTGCTTTGAATACAGCGTAAGCTTGTTTATCAACAGCTGGGTAGTTCAATTCAGCCCCCTGTAGACCAGTACTCATAAAGGATATTGGGAATTCATCCCCCCCATCTTCCTTTTGGGTGAGCACCGCTGCTAGTGAATCATCGAATGAAAAAGTATACAAGATAAAATCTTTGTCAAAATCTGGGATTTTTCAGGGATGGTGCATGTGCAACAACAGTTTTGATTTTGCTGAATGTGCTCTTCTCAATTTCAGTCCACTTGAATAGTTGTTATGGAGAGAAATTCCTATGGCTTGGGGTACCACAACAGACAGCTAGACTCCAGAAATCAATCTTTCCCGATATGCAATAGAAATAAAATATCTAACACTAAAGGATCGAACCTCGTACCTTATTCCGGACGGTTGAATAGATCCCCGTTGAGCTTTCCAATCTTCAGCTTGAATTGATGTAATACTTCCTCAACAATAAGTAAAAAATACAAGCATACTATATTTCATGGTGTTAGATCTATTCTAGCATATATAATCAATAATGTATAATCATTTGACATATTCCAATGGATACAATATTCATTCAAATACACATTACTGGACAGGAAAAGATATTTCTATTAATATGAATCAGAGATTACAAGTGACAACCTCTGATGACACGTCTGCGAACCAGAGAAACTGAATCCCCCACTTGGGCCTCCACCACCTCAATTATCCATCACTTCAATAGCAAGCTTACTAGCAAAAGGCAAGCTTGGGAAGAACACAACAGTGCTCCAAGGGACAAAGGGATGCAGACTCAAGCATAAGTTCTGGCAACAATGGACTATAGTTTCGTTACTCTCAATTCTCTCTTATGCTTTCAATGTCTCAATGGGTTCCTTATATATCTTTTCAAAGGGATACTGAAAGGTCGAATCCGTGCGATCTCAAGGCATATGGAAGGCCAGGAGTCATATGAGTCGGATCCAAGTCAAGGAATGCTCCGAAAGGATTTGGATTATGTACACATCCCGATGTACGCGACTATAGAGGGAATATCCGCGTATGTATGCGGTTATTGGGGAAAAATTCGTGTATATCACTTTTCTTATGTTTTTAGGGATGTTCAAGGATACATCAAAAGACAAAAAGCGGTCCATAGGGGCTAGTGAGTTTGCAGCGGGACAGGGGAAGGCCATACAATGTGTGATTCACCTAGTGTGGCGAAATCCGCAATAATAGATGCCCCCTAATGTATGAGATCAGAGGGGTTATACGATGGCCGAAATACATTATAAGTCCATCCCAGAAGTGAAGTGATGAAGGTACCCAAATGGAAGACCAGCCACCCAATCAGCATAATACCATAATACAACTCTGCATATAACTGCAAATGCATATAGCAGTCCCGGATACATAAGAGTACAATGGCCATGAATAGGCATGAAACATGATAACACATATGTGGTCATTGCCACGTATAATATACATAGATCAAAATCTCCATGATGAAGATATACAAAGGACCATGATCTCCACAAAGGCTGAAGATATATAATAGATCAAGATCTCCATAGTGGATAGAAATGTTTGACATATACTGGAACAAGTCACGAGAGATGAAATCTCATGAACACTGGCACGATCAAGGAGGTAGCATATAGTGGATGCCACCAATCTGGAAGGTCTTCTACACACACCGCTACGAGTACATGCCCTACTATGCGAATAGAAGTGTCGAGGTCGAACATAGTAGTCCATCGTCTGATTATCGGTCATTGATGTATGCTGTTAACAGACGCGAGATCACCCACCAATAATGAAAATGGGAATCAAGGTACTAGAGTGCAAACTAACAAGTGTGAATAAATGTGTTGAGGTCAAACAATTGAGAGAATCCATCGATTAGGGGACATTGATGTATTCCCAAAACTGTCGATGGTGAGAGAACCTACCACTGATGACTGCAAGTCTCAAGGCACTCAAAATGACTCTAGACTCCAATCCTAGAATAAATGATTTGAAGTCGATGGGATGAAATCCACTGGAAGGAGGGCATTAGGGCATCCCCCATCATCCAACACGAGGTACTTAGCAAGGCTATATAATATGGAGGAAATCGATCATAAGGTGCACGAACCAGTAACTGTACTGGGAATGGCCAACATGCAAAGTCAAGATAGTTGAGGAATGGCCGACTCAGGTTTCAAATTCCTTCGAACAAGAGCATAAAAACGTATGGTGACTGAATGAAGGCAGCATAGACTCGATATACAAACTGGGACATCTCTATGATGCAGGAGGCATCAATAGAGGCTCCATAGGGACTGGAAGCATAACCAGTCGGTGGAGATAAAACTCAGATAAACGAGTACAGCTCCTAAAGTCAAACTATAACCCAACCAATGGATGTGATATACAGTGCTCTATTCGAAGGCGACACGACTCGACAGCTGCCAAAGATAATATCTTTTCTTGTCCGGCTTTTTGGTTTTTTGATTTTTTTGGTCTTTTTCAGTTATTTGAAAATATTGAAAAAAGAATAAACTAGCTTTATAGTTACAAACTAGGAGGAGACGAGTGTCATTTAGGTCAAACAAACTAGTTCCAAGCAGTAGAACATACCTATTCTCAATGCAAGGATACATGTGTAGGATATCGACACTCGGGGGAAAATCCCCTCCCGGTAAAAAGGGAATCAAGCTGCGGAGGATATAAAGAAAGGATCTGAATGGCTAGACATGAGACAAGCTCGGGCTATATGGATAAAACGCATTGTCAGGGGAGCCGACATAAAGCTCAATAAGACAGGCAAAGCTCATGATAATGCACCCACAACTTGATACAAGGGAGTCCGGGGGATCATGGCTAGCATAAGATCAAGAGGAGTATGAGGCTCTTGCTAAATGTCATGGCAATACTATACAATGGACTCCCACACCCTAAAGGGAGAAACATCGGCATGGGCACCAAATGTAAATAAGGCGCTAACTAGGGTACCCATGTAAGGTGATGCTCTACCACTCATATCATGCCGCTTCTATAGCAGCAAGAAGGTTCCATGACATAATAGAGTGGGTTCATACCTAAGGATATAGTGACATGGTCATAAGGTCATGCAAAATGCAAACGGTGGTGAAATCCTAACCTATATGCCAGTGTAGACGTAATACCTATGATAGGAACGAACGGGTCGAAACCTCGGAGAGAGTGTACAAAAATTGGATCCTACATGACAACCATATTAGTCCAAAACATCCCAAAATAGTCAATATAGAATCCAAACTATAGGATATAGGGAGGAATGATCATGACAATAGCACCCAAAGGAAACAATGCGGTGAACGATGGGACATAAAAAGGAAAGTAAGGTGTAGACCCAACGTTCACGCATCCACTACCACCCCCCATGAGGGTGACCATTGGTGTAAAGACCGAGCGAAGGGAATAAAAGGCCTCCACAAATGAAGTAGAGTATGGAATATGACCATTCCCAAATCAACGAGCATGATAAGGGGTTGTGATGCCCCCAAATCTAACACCAGTGTCCGTACTGGGACCAAGGACGGGTGATAGGATATCAGGCATGCTGAAAATAAAAGGACCCAAACTCAAGAGAGCATAAATATATTCAAGTAACCACGATCCCAAAGGCCAACTAGCCCATAAAGAGCACACTCCTGAGAAAATCTATAGCGAAAATACAAGCAAACCACGGGGAGGATATGTGAGCTCCTGAATGCAGCAGGTATGTCTCGCCTGGGAGAGGATCAAAACTCCCATACACTACAAGCGGAGGTACGTAACCAATTATAGTGGCCCTCAGCTTCAACGCATAAAGCGACTATGCTGTCCGACCTCTACCTGGCCGGGACACATGCAGAATAACCTCTACAAGTACCCCCTTGATATCCTAGGTAAGGTCACTAAGGTCACCTCAATATAATCAAAGCTCAGGCGGACAGTCACAGGAAGGATTGACTGTATGGGCAGGGTAGCAAAGCCCGAAACTCTCGAAAGAGCCCCCAGATACGAATACAATCCTGGCAATATCGCCGGTGCTACTCAGTTATGACTAGGGGTTATCCCAATCAATAACCACTCACACTGCCTCGTGCTTAACTCCCTTTTGAGAGGAGGATCCTGAGAACGCTGGTTATATCAAGGATTTCACACACTCCCTGGACAGACACCTAGTTGTTGTTGTTTAGTGATCTTGGAGAATTAACTTTCAATGACCTATTCCAAGATCCTAAAACCTAAGCTTGTTGGTGCACCCTAGAAAATAAAAGAGTGTAATTCATTTTAATTTAGCGTTGATTTTAATTGGCTGTAATTACTCAAAGGGAAATGGCCATGCAACTAATGACATTATGACTCAGCAGCGAAATAAATATGCACACCATAACAAACAATGCTAAGTGAAATCTTTGTCAAATGAAAAATAGGGTATGCCACTACATGAGATGCATAAATATATATTTATTTCCGAATGTCAATGCAATCCTTCCTATATGAAAGCCTAAACACAACTCTCATCCAAGCAATCCAATGCAAGTACCTCCTCAAATCCATATCTAAGATGCAACTAAGAGTGCAACTACTTTGTATTTTTCAATATAAAAGAATGAAAAATGCAATAAAAGTCATCTAAAACTCTTAGTCTCTGCAGCAAGTATAAAAGACAAGCCCAGCAAGACACCAAGACAAAAAGAGTAATGCACTAATGGCAAAACAAAAAGGAAGAATGACTAAAACTGCTTTCAAAGAAAAAACAATGAAAAAGCGGTCTCTGGTCACAAAAGAAGCATCCCACAGACAACATCAGACCCAAGGAAGACCCCACCACATTCACAACCCACCCAGCAACTTCCCCCAACATCAAACTCACCAAAAAGGAGGATGTGCGCGACTATATAAAGAACAACCGCATATGTACGTGACTTTAGGCCCAAAACCCGCATGGGAAGGCACATGTACGCGACTTTTGGCCAAAAACCCGCATGGGAAGGTCCATATACGCGACTTTTGGCCAAAAACCTGCATTGAAAAAAGGATTTTAGTCTAAAATCTACGTGTATACGCCACTTTTGGCCAAAAACCCGCGTATGTACGTGACTTTTGGCCAAAAACCTGCGTATACAGAGAAGGCAGTGGTAAAAAGCAGGCCAAGGATCAAACCAATAAAGGGGAGTGTTAATAGATGAACATGCTATAAAATGCAACCTAGAAATGAAGAGAAACATAGAGCAAGTCAATAATATCAAGCCCATTGTTGCCCCCAAAGGACAACTACTAGGAATTCCCCAGCGGAGTCACCAATTCTGTTACGGAGAGAAATTCCTATGGCTTGGGGTACCACAACAGACAGCTAGACTCCAGAAATCAATCTTTCCCGATATGCAATAGAAATAAAATATCTAACACTAAAGGATCGAACCTCATACCTTATTCCGAACAGTTGAAGTAGATCCCCGTTGAGCTTTCCAATCTTCAGCTTGAATTGATGTAATACTTCCTCAACAATAAGTAAACAATACAAGCATACTATATTTCATGGTGTTAGATCTATTCTAGCATATATAATCAATAATGTATAAGCATTTGACATATTCCAATGGATACAATATTCATTCAAATAAACATTACTAGAAAGAAAAAGATATTTCTATTACTATGAATCAGAGATTACAAGTGACAACCTCTGACGGCACGTCTGGGAACCGGAGAAACTGAATCCCCCACTTGGGCCTCCACCACCTCAATCCTCCATCACTTCGATATCAAGCTTAGTAGCAAAAGGAAAGCTTGGGAAGAACACAACAGTGCTCCAAGGGACAAAGGGATGCATACTCAAGCATAAGTTCTGGCAACAATGGACTATAGTTTCGTTACTCTCAATTCTCTCTTATGCTTTCAATGTCTCAATGGGTTCCTTATATAGATTTTCAAAGGGATACTGAAAGGTCGAATCCGTGCGATCTCAAGGCATATGGAAGGCCAGGAGTCATATGAGTCGGATCCAAGTCAAGGAACGCTCCAAAAGGATTTGGATTATGTACACATCCCGATGTACGTGACTATAGAGGGAATATCCGCGTATGTACGCGGTTATCAGGGAAAAAGTCGCGTATATCACTTTTCTTATGTTTTTAGGGATGGTCAAGGATACATCAAAAGAAAAAAAGTGGTCCATAGGGGCTAATGAGTCTATAGCAGGATAGGGGAAGGCCATACAATGTGTGATTCACCTAGTGTGGTTAAATCCGCTATAACAATAGTGCATTTTGCTTTACCATCTGCTGCAACGGCTTGACAATCTGAGCAAAATCAGGCACAAATATTTGCACGGAGTTTATCGTTCCCATAAATGATTGCATCCCCTTTTTATTATGGGGAAAGGGGATTTGTTCAATAGCCTTAATTCTTTCTGGATCTATAGAGATTCCTTTCTTTGAAACTATGTGACCCAGCAACTTGCCCTCCGTGACAGCGAACACACACTTCTTAGGATTGAGTGAGATGCCATATTTTCGACAGCGTTTGAAAATTTGCCTTAAGTGAAATGCGTGCTCTTCTCTTCTCTTCGAGAATATTGTAATATCGTCAAGGTATACTACAGCACTTTGGCCAATCAATCCATGGAAAGCTATGTCCATAGCTCTCTGAAATGTTGCTCCAGCATTTATAAGCCCAATGGGAATTCTCCTGTAGGTGAAGGTTCCCCATTTGGTCCTGAATGTTGTCTTTAATCTATCTTCTTCGGCTACTAACACTTGATTGTAGCCAGAGAAACCATCTAATAATGAAAACAGTTCAGAACCAGAGACCATCTACAGCAATTGCTCCATGGGTGGCACAGAGTAGTTATCCACGCAGAGTCCGATTTCTCCAGAATTTTTCCTTACTGGTACCAGATTTGATACCCACTCAGAGTGTCTGACTTTGAAAATTATTCTAGCATCCAATAATTTCTTTACTTCACTCTGAATCAGCGGTTCCAATTTTGGATGCATTTTTCTTAATGGTTGCTGATATGGCTTGACACCTGCTTTAATGGGGATGACATGTCTGATGATGCTGGTGTCGTATGTTTTCAAATCTTCGTACGTCCATGTGAAAACATATTTATATTGTTTAAACAGACTGACAAACTTGTCTCTTTCTGTTGGTGAACAACATTTTCCGAGATTCACAAATTTAGGATTCGTTTCAGTCCCTAAATTAATCAGCTCAAACTGCAGAAATGAGCTATGGATCTTCACGTAGGCTGGTCTTTTGAACTTTTCATTTAAATCGAACATTTTTTCTAAAGTTCTGACTCCTTTAGGAATGAAATTATCGTACTTCATCTCAGCCTGATGCTCTTCATCGTCTATGATTGCTCCTTTAAACACCTCTTCATTTGTTAAACATTCTATAATATGCTGGTCATCATCGAACACTCGTAGGTTCGTAATCATATCAAGTACTGAGGGCCTAAAAAGCAGTTCGACAGAACATCGATTATTAGTGGAATTGAAATAATGTTGAATGCATTAAAACATTTAAGCAGGTCCCATACCTCATTTTGGTAAGCTTTCAAGTGAGAGGAAACACAATGTATTTGATTCCAGATTTGTTTCACAATAATTTCAGAATCCCCAAAAACTTTTAGATTACTTACCTTTAATTCAATCGCTTTCTTTAGTCCCTGCACCAGTGCTTCGTACTCAGCTGTATTATTAGTATAATCAAACTCTAATCTACATGAGAGAAAATGTTTATTCTTCTGGGGGTCGATCAGGACACAACCAGCCCTTGACCCCTCTAATGTCTTAGATTCATCAAAAAACAAAGTACAAAAATCACTAACTACTGAATGTGAATCTATTCCTACTGCTAAGTCTACTATTTTACATTCAATCTCATCAGCCTGTGAGAAATGAAGGAGATCAGGCTGGGTGTCAGATGTGTTGCTGGCTTCTTTTGCTTGGTCATTCCCTGGTTCCAACTCAATAAAATAGTTTCCCAGTACAGAATCCACTCGTACATTCTTCTCCTCCAGTTGAGTAACATTGTACTTCATGTGAGGTTCTCTTAAAATATTAATTTGGTTCGAAATCCTTTTGTATGGCAACCACAGATGAGACCAATCTGAGGTGAAATATCCATTTAATTTGGCCGACCAATCTCTGCTCAGGACCAGACAATAAGCGTCTGGTATATCAGCCACCACGATGTTAATAACTTGGCATATTTTATCATTAGATGCCAGGCGGACTAGGACATCTTCCATCTCACCAATTACTTTACATCCATTCTGTCCAATTGAACCACCCTCCATGTGGATGGCTTAGGATGCCCATTGATCTTTTTATAGACTAATATGGGCATAACATTAACCGATGCCCCTGAGTCTACCAAGCAATTATGTACATTATGATTGAAAATTTCAAATGTGAGGAGGAAAGGTGGATGTTTTCTTTTAGACTTACCTCCAAGGCTAGTTTCTCCAATTTTTTCTTCTTCATGAGGTTGATTGTTAGTGGGCAGCTTCTCATCTGATGCTTCAAGTGCTTTCAATAGTATTTCTTTTTGTTGTGGCACTTTACACATTTCAAATAGTGGAACATTCGTTTTTACCTTCTTTAAATCCTCCACTATGTCATAATCCATCGGCTGCTCAATGGGGTGAGGTTTATCAGCATTTATCTTTCCTTCATTTGGCCTAGCCAACGTATCATTGTGCTTCGGATCTTGGCTGGTAATAGTGAATTCTAGAATTTTATCAACTAAGGATTTATTTTTAAATTTCTTCACATTTATTTGCAGCCTTTTGATCTTTGGTAGAATGAGACTGTTTTCTTTAATTGGCCCTTTACTCCTTGTTTCCACGTTGGTTTCCATGACGTCCTTGTAGCTCTGATTCTCTTCCTTTTTAGCATCAAATAATGAAACAGAATCCCACAAAGCCATGGTTTCCTCTTCTTGATCCTTTGTTGATGTAGTCTTCTCTTTTCTCTCTTCTTCCCCATCTTCTGTTAATCTAGAATCCAACAGCTGATTCATGACCAATGTCATCGAATTTATCCATTGAGGACAATTTTTTTTAGAGTGTGGCTGTTGGTGGAAAGTGAAAAAATTGTCCATCCCTACCTCTATTAAATTCATAGATGCAGTATTGTGAGGAGGAGGTTGAGACTGGTGGTTATCCTCTTTTTTCTTATAATATGGCTTATAAAACTTTTGTGTTTCCTTTTCTTTTTCCATATCTATGATTTTGTTGGAAAGCTTCTGCATCATTTTGGCCATATTTTCCAAATCTGGCGACTTTTCTTCCTGCACCTTTCTCTCCTAACTGTTCTGGGTAATCTTCAATACTTTCTCTTTCAGCTTCCACTACTTCTGCCTCTTCATAGGTTTCCGTCAAAGTAGGCTTGGCCCTACCTTTGGCAAACATGGCCAAATCATGGCCTAAAGCTAAAGTATAATATTCAATCAGAACTTTTTCTGAAGGTCTATCCATTTCAGAAAAATTCTTGAGATAGGCTACAAACCTTTGTGTGAAACTGTGCACCTTTTCCTTTCTTTCTTTCTTCAAGGAACATAGCCCTTTCATGAGGGTTGCATGACTTTTCTAAGTTACATACTTACTTCTGAAAATTCTTTCGAAGGTATCCCAATCAGGGATAGAGTTAGCAGGAAACCCAAAGTACCACGATGCTGCAACTCCTTTAAGGGTATGTGGGAACAGTCAGCAGACTACATCTTCATACTCCCCGAACCTTAATCCTTCAATTGCCAAGTAAAAACTTTGTAGGTGATCATCTACTATTATTTTCTCATTGGGGACAAACTTGGGCAACATCTTGTCAAAGGCTTGAGGTAGGTCATGTAATGGAGGTGTAAGGTTTAATGGTGATTTGGCTCTCCATCCAAGTGGTGGATTTGGTGGGTTAGGTGGTTGGTTTACGTTTATTCCAGCCATGAGTCTGGGTGGAGAGTGAGGAGGTGAACCAACTGGAGTATGAGCAGTAGAACTGTGAGGGGTTTCTGGGCCTTCTTGATTCAAAGGTAGCAAAAATTCCTGTAAGTCTGTTTCTACAAGTTCTTCCCAGTCTCCAACCAACACTGAGTCTTCCGCTACCGGACAATATTTCTTTTTATACTCTCTTCTGGGAAATTCAGGGATGATTGGAAATCCTCCAATATTTTTTACATATGCCCTGGTGTGTCTTCTCAGATCATTAACAATTTCATTACCAATAGAATATAGATGTTCTCTTTCTTCTAGAATTGGATTATGAAACCCACTGATTCAGAACTGTTACCGATGGAATAATCTCGGGAAAACGGGTTTCCTCAGCCAGCCATACACTGGTGGCCCTCCTTCTAGTGCCAGAACTATTGAGGGCTGGAAATTTGGAGGCAACAACAGTAAGGGATTCTCCCCAGTCAACGTTCCCAACTAGCCCGTGACTGTTTGGTGTGGGGAATCTGTCCGGTTTGCGGTCTGGCTACCGTAGGTCAAGTACAAAACAAAGGGGTTTACCGGTTGCAGCCCGGTCCATCGAGTTTTTGTATTTTGACTTAAGCTATGAAGTGCAAGTGCCTAATTAACCATGTAGGGCGATAAGATTCAAGGAGCAGTCACAATGTGATGTGCAGGTTCTTACCTCTCATCTTAGACTCACCAGCATCTAAATAACATACAACAAAAAAACTACCTACCTAATCTATCCCTAGGGAGTAGTATTATCATTTATTGGTGAGTAATATATTTTTGTACATGCATAATGAAAAGTTACAGATAGCTGACACTTCCTTCAAGACACATGAATAGTTGCAGATTTTTGAACAACCAGTTAGCTAATTGTTTTATGAACAACATTCATTACTCAGTGGAAAACATCACACAATATACTGAAAAGCATTCAACAAGAACATAGGTTCAGGAAGTTAAACACTCTTATAGTTAATGAAACACAGCTGAAAACAAAATAGTTCCCCTTCAACATTGTTCATTTAATCACATTGATACATTCCACATTTCGCTTTCTCTAGCAAGAAAAAGTTGCAGTTTCTGATTGTAAAATGAAATAGTTAATCTTACAAGCAAATGGTTTACAAATTCTTCCAGAAAAAAAGTCCCTGTCTAAGTTCTACTTTCAAATATTTAAACTACAACTGCAAACCGCTTGGGCTTCCCCCCAAGCGTTTGACCTTTCAGTTCCCCAATGCTTCATATTCCTCTATATTTTCTGCGCATGATCGTGATTGGCTGAGTAACTGCCGGACCTTTTAGAGCTGCTATTTTGTCTTTTCCGTTGTTTGTCCTTCTTGCGATCCTGATAGTTTCGGTCCATCTTCCTCCACACCGCGGTAGTTTGAACGATCTCCTGAACCCACCTGCCATCAATCGACAAGCATCATTCATTGGGACTGCGTTACAAAATAAAGTATCGAATTCTACCAATTGAAACGAATATTCCACAAGGAAATGGCCAGGTGCATCTGTTGATCTGAAAATAATTTTGATTAAGCCTTGCATGGGAAAGTTCTAAATCGACAGTCGAAAGGCTTTGACATCGGACGTGAAAGGGATTTCCTAGCCGTAACGGCGAAAAAGACAAGGGATAAAGTCATGCGAAACGTGGGAAAGAGAAGCTTTAACTGGAATTCAGACGGCTTTACACTTCGGAAGCTAAAGGACTTTGAGAGCCGCAACGGCGGAAGGGACAAGAGCTAGAGACATCCAAAACACGGGCGGGAAAATCTCAATCGGAAGCCGGAAGACATTCAAATTGGAAGCTAAATGACTTTTCCAGCCGCAACGGCAGAAAAGAAAATGCTACGGGTATGCGACGAAAAGTTCAACACGCATCGGCAATCGGAGCTCATCATACTTCAGATGGCTAATCGATTTGGGAGCCAGAACGACGGACGGGAAAAGGTTATCAGCTGCCGATTTAACATAGTAAGACGCATGATCAATAAAACATTAAGTGCTCAAAAAGCTTTAAGAAATCAGTAAAGGTTAAACCCACTCTACTTCCGCAAAAGATTTGATTTATCCTCGACTAGCAAAACAGACTCACATCTGCGATCCATCATGAAACTCAAAACAACACTTTTAAAATAGGCTGACAATCAATCCTCAAAGTCATTCGAAAATAAAGCATTGCCAAAAATGCTCAAGGGTCCAATGATTAAAACAATTCTAAATTATGAGGAGGGGACCCAAATTTAGGAATTTTGGGGAGAACAGTTCCAGCTGCAACAGAACCAAAATCCCAAGAACTAAAAACTGATCTTCTTTGCAAAAATGCAGAAGAAGGTGACATATTAGGAATTACATCCGAAGGAGAGCAGCTAGAAATCGAAGAGTTCTCAATGTACATGACAACAGATCCATCATTTGCTCAAACAACTGCTCAACTAGAAGAAGAGGGTGTGTATGACATAGTGAAGGAAGGTGAGTACCAAGACTACATGGAAATATGGTTTCCGGAGGTAACTCAACCTCAATACCATTCCTTCATTCGACACCTTCTGATGTAAAGAAAAGTAAGTTGGTTAAACTTCCACATTCAGGTAATCACCGCAAAAATCTTTTCACTTGTGGATAAAGGTATAATTTTTATCTTGATTCGCACTTGGCTTCATTGGAAAAGCTCATATACTTGAATAAACATGTTTTCTCTATTATTAGGTTAGGGAACTATGTATATAAATAAAATATTTGATTCTTAGTTTAGGGAATAATGCAACTTCATTTTTTTCTTGTTTTCCTTTCAAATAAAATCATGTCAATGACTAAACCAAAACAGTCTTACATCATTATTCATTTTCATACATGCATATTTCTAATTATACCAGTTACTCAAGACCAAATTTAAACATCACGGGTATTTGTCTTATATTAAGATCCTTCTAAAACCTAGAGGTCACTCGTACATCCTAGTTTCCTTATTAGGGCATGCTATTTAAGCATCTCTACTACACATTATCATAAGGGTGAATGAAATTCTTTGTTTGTGAGGGGACACTACCATAAATCTATATAAAAATACGAATTTTGAGACTAGAAATACCTTCCACTCATTATCTTATGGCTTCATCCACTTTACACTAAATCCATCAACCATGTGTATCCTTGATTCAGTAGATTCGCCTTGCATCCCTAATTTTGGTTACATGATAATAATAAAAAAGAGAGAAGACTAGTTATCCTCCAACTCATATACCATCCCACCCTGTAGCATGGTTTTCAGAGCTTCTCCCCCACCACTCTTTCGTAGGCAAATTTATTTGTCGAATATCTATAGGGAATGGAAACATTGGGATAAGAGCCTCTGATAGAAAACAGGTTTAAGAGGTTGACCCGCCGGGGTAATGAACAAGCTCACTGAAAGTAGGTACTGGCCTATGGTATGACTAGGTAAACTTGATGGGGTACTGAATAGGCCCGACTGAAAGAGAGGAATCTTCCTAGGGAGGACAACTTGTTAAAAAAAGAGAGAAAAAGTGTCTAAAAAAAGGGGGAGGAAAAAATATGAAAATGACTATGTGATAATAAAGGTTGTTGTGGGTCTACTGGAGGAAGATATGCATGGTTGATTTAACAAAAATAAACTCCATCAATCTGTCATTTGAGAATGTTTGTAAGTTGCACTTAAGACCGTATTGTCTAATTCATACTATACCTAGGATGTCACTATCCTAGAAGTGGGACCCATAAACTTAAGAGCCTAATGAACTCGAAATGAAAACTCTGTCCATAATTACTTGAATGGCGATGAGCCTTTGTGAATTAGCAGGGATGACTGGTTTCCTATAGGCTTTACAGACTATATATACCCTCATTTTTTCCATTTTAAAGACATGAGGAAAATCCCCTATCATAGGTTATATGTGGTCTTTGTGAGCATAAATGATGAATTTGCATGTATTGAAAAATCTTCCTTCGTATGATATTACCTCCTGAGTGTTGTTGATCAAGAGTGTTAATATAAGAGAACACAACCCAATCTTAATTCATTCATGGCTCGAGGATGTGCCATGCCTTCGATCTGGGGGAAAGAGAGAGTCAGTTTATATGGTCTTCATAAGCATTAATTATTACTAGTTGGAAGAATTGTATGTATTAAGAAATATTAAATAATATGAAGTCATTTTGGTCATCTCATAACATAACATTTTTTTCTAAGTTCTAGTTTTCATGCAGTAATAAAGTTGCATTAGTTTTGCTGAAGATTTCCTATAAACTATTGATGATTAAACAAAGTTTTTGAATAAATAAAAGACCACTTCCAATTCATTCATGGCACACGAAGATGCCATACCTTTGGTCTGGGGGAGTGTTGGGCTCCAGAATTGTCTTTTATAATGATGTTATTTACATTAATTTCCCATCCTATCTACCATGATTTAACACATCTATGTTCAATACGGATATATTTTACTTTGTTTTATTAATTAAAATATTGTAAATGTAAAGTGAGCCTAATATGTTATTTTTAATGAATTAAATGCAATATTGTGCAAATCATAAGCATTTTGGTACTCCGTCCAGTCCCTCATCCAACTTTCTTCGGTCCTAAGTTTCTCACTGAGTTTGATGGCAAGTTTCAATATGGGGTTATTGGTTTGGTTTATCTTTGTCTTTCATCTCTCGTTGATCTCGTTATCTTCCTATTATTTCTAGTCCTTATTGATCCTGCATGTACACAATGGAAACATAGAGTGGAAATAAGTTTTAAACATTGATTTAAATTTAAATAAGAAAATAAAAATATTAAACATTAAAATAATTAAATATTAAAACATTTGTTTAACTTTAAATCACTTTTCAAACACACTCATATACAAATTAAACACAATTCATATAATACTCATTAAAACAAAAGTTAAATATGATATGGATTTTGGTACTTCATTAATTATTTAAATTACATGTTTACATGGCCAAAGTTCCTTTAATTCCTTTGAATATGGTGTTGGTTATTAAATAGAAAATGTCATATATATATTCCTTCTAAAACATAAAACTACTTTTTAAAAAATCTCACGTTGAATTATATATGAATTATGTCAAATAAATTGTTTGCCATCACATGTCATTTCATACTTTTCTTTTCTTTGTATAACTAATAGACTTTTTTTTATGTGCAGGCTGTGAAAATGGACTCGCGTATCAATAGAAATTAGACATAATTTGAACCTAGCACATAACTATTAAATCATACAACAACTTAGCACAAATTCAGCCCAGGATCTCTGAAATTCATTGTGCAACATTTGCTAGAATAATGTTAAACCTAGATTTTTAGCAGTCAATATTCCTGGACTTCCATATTGCGCCTTGATTTTTGTGCACATGGGAGTAGGTAACACCAAAGGGGATAATGGGTTTCAAGAAAAAATATCCAGCTACAAAACCCATAATTTGTTTCTCCAGAATCGTAACCAACCGAGATTTATCAAAGGGGCATTTTGCCAACTTTTGCCAAATTTACATTTCTGAGTTGGTCGTTTTTTGAGTTGTTGAAGGAGTTTATGAGTTAGGTGACTGATCATATCCATTTTGCCATAGATTTTTAAAGATAAATAGAGTCCCATAGGGCTGAGAAAGAGAGAGATATTAGTGGAATTGTCATTGTAGCTATTGCCACTATTGATCACGTTTTTGTCGAAGCTCTGTAATCCGATTTTATTCTGCAATAGAAGTTGGTTCTTACCTTTTATGATAATTTAGAAGTTGATTTAGCTAAAGGTTGTGACTCTGGGGGGCCACCAAAGGCTGCACGTTGTATGTGTTTTTGTTTTGGATCAATTCCATCCTCTGTGAGTTAAGTAATTCCATTTATGTGTTACAATTTCTTTTTGTCAAGATCAACTATAGATAAGTGCTTGTATGTTTGTATATTAAATCTATAAATTTGCATAATTCTGAAAACGCAAAGCTTTTCCCTTTCTTTTCACCATCTCTATTTTATTATATTGCATTTTCCTCTTTCTCTATTCTTAGATTGAAATTACATTTCAATTGCCGTAGCTAACCATTTGATGTCATAGCATTTCTTTACTGTTGTTTGTATTTGATTTCATATGATTTATAGAAGTTGCATTTTCCATAGTTAGATGGTAGCATCCCGTATTGGTTTTTCACTATTCATTGTCTTTTATTTCATTTGATTTCTATAGGGTTTCACTTCATATCAGAATTATGTTTGTAGATAGAAGTAGAATTGAATTTGAAAGTCTCAATAGCTAGAATATTTTACTTTATTTCGCTTTCCTTAAGTAGATGACTGAACCGTGTTTTACACCCTTGCTATTCATTGAAGTTTCTCTTGTATGATTGTTGCCTTAAGAATTGGATTTGTAAAGAAACAGGGTTGAATTTCATAGCTTAGACACTTAGAATAGAAGTAATTTTTGTTTTAGTTTAGAAACTGAATTCTGTTTTGTAGATTAGTCTTTGTTTTTTAGAAACAATAGGAAGCCTTTTCAAATTTGCCAAGTAAAAATTAGATCATTTGCTTATGAGTAGTTTTATTGTTTTGCAGAGATAGTTTATTGCTTTATATATAGAATAACATTTCATTCTTCTTTCTTGAATTCATAGTTAGTCTTTGAATCACATTTCATAGATGAATTAATTAGCACGCTTTCTCAAAGTAGTATACTTTTCTATTTTCGAATAGTTAGTTGCAATTGAATTTGTTCTAGTTTAGATATCTGATATCGCACAGTAGAATAGTTTTTCGATTCATAAGAATAGGATAGGTAGTTTGCTTATAGTTTGGATGATTATTTAATAGTTTTGCTTATGTAGCTTAGACTTCACAATAGTATTCGTTTTAAGAATTTCGTAATCAACAAATTTCATTTATCTTATTGTAGTTTTAAATGCAAGATTAATTTAGAATAGTTCCAATTATAAGTAATAATTCATTTTAAGATTGAATTGAACACTGAAATCTATGCCGATATAAAACTTATTGAAGCTCATGCTAAGGAAATCTATTAATTTGATAAAAGCATTGAAATATTAAATGAGAAATCAATTGCCAAGTTCACTTTCTGTCACATGTTCTATTTTCTATGTCATTACATAGTTTTATGTTTACTTAATTTAGTTTCTGAGTCATATTAGAATGGGTGGTTTAATTAGTTATTTTCATTTGCAAAGATATGTTTTAGAGGTAGGATTGTATTGAAGTCAGTTTGAACATCATTTCATTTTTGCAATTATGTTAAAACTTGAAATTTGAATACTTTGTAGTTAGTCTTTAGAATAATATTTCATATTGTTTTTGAATTCATTGTTAGTTGTTGAATTTAAGTTGTGTATATTAATTAGATAGTTTTTTTTATTAAGTTCTTGTTTTAGAGCATTTCATTTATTTACGCTTGGAATTTAAAATAGAATTTTATCCTGCTTTTGTGAATTCATAGTTAGTTGTTTGATTGAATTTCATAGAATAGTTAGTTAGCTTGTTCTCTTAGAAATAGCATAATCTTCCTACTTTCAAATAGTTAGTTGCAATTGAATTCCTTCCGTATTTTAGATTTTAATTTTGCACAAGTATATTGCTTTTTTATTCATAGAATAGGATAGTTAGTTTGCTTAAAGTTTTAGTGGTTGTTAAGAAATAGTTTCATTTCCGTAGCTTAGTTTTCTTTTAGACCAAGCATTGCTTTCTAGAATAATTATATCCTTTGATTGCAATTTCAATTTTCGTTCATAGATTAGAATATCATAGAGTTAGCTTTTGAAATCGCATTGAATCTTTTCAAGTTACTATTTTAGGTTATCCTAGGATAGTTTAGGATTTATCCCTACACATATAGTGTTTGCATCTCACAAGCTACCTTCCCAGGTTGACAATTAAGTGTTGAATTAGATAGCATATATTTTCACCAACATTTTGGCATCGTTACCAGGGAGGTTCTAAAGTGGTTGGAGTCGAGGTAGATAGGTTGGTTTTACATTACACAACAAGGTCAAGGGGAGAATGGTAAGATGAGAGGTAAGAACCTACGCATCCACTATAGTGGGGTGCCCCAAATCCTCGTTGTTCATTTTTGCAAGTGTGTTTTACTTTCTTCAAACTTATTTTTGCAAGTGTGTTATGCAAAGTGTGCTTATTTTTGCGTAGCTGTCTTTGCTTTTTTCAAGTTTCACTTCTCACAAAAGAGTGTTTACTTTTTTATTTACCTCTGTTGGGTGCACTTTCCTTTCCGAAAACATAGGTAGTTTACTTTCCCGCAATTTACTCTTATACAAATGTGCTATCATTTTAGCAAGCTTAGGTGTGTTTACTTTCCACAAGTTAATTTCATGTAGGTGTTTTATTTTATAAAAGTGTGGTGTAAGTTAATTTACAAATTTGTTTTAGTATTAGATAGTTTTTCAAAAACACATAATTGTTTTTTGGGTGTTGTAAGAACCCCAACCACTCACCCTGTGTGAAGAAGGACGTACCAACCAACAAAATGGAATCAAAGGTGCTCATTAGTATGAGAGAACTCTCTTGAATCCTAGTAGAAGTTGGAGTTTTGACCTCTACTATAGAGCAGATCCTGATAGAAGTTGAAAGTTTATCAACTACTCCTGAAGTGACAAATGAACCAAAATCCCAAGAACTAAAAAATGATCTTCTTTGCAAAAATGCAGAAGAAGCTGACATATTAAGGATTACATCCAAAGGAGAGCAAATAGAAATAAAATAGTTCTCGATGTACATTACAATAGATCCATCATGTGCTCAAACAACTGCTCAACTAGAAGAAGAGGGTTTGTATGACATAGTGAAGGAATGTGAGTACCAAGACTACATCGAAAGATGGTTTCGGGAGGTAACTCAAGCGCAATACCATTCCTTCATTTGACACCTTCTGATGCAAAGAAAATTAAGTTGGTTGAACTTCCACATTCAGGTAATCACTACAACAAGTTTTTCATTTGTGGATAAAGGTATAATTTTTATCTTGCTTCACACTTGGCTTCATTGGAAAAGATCATATACTTGAATAAACATGTTTTCTTTATTCTTAGGGTAGGGAAATATTTATATAAATAAAATATTGCATTTTTAGTTTAGAGAATAATGCAACTTCATTTTTTTCTTGTTTTCGTTTCAAATAAAATCATGTTAATGACTAAACCAAAACAGTCTTGCATCATTATTCATTTTCATACATGCATATTTCTAATTATATCAAATACTCAATACCAACATTAAACATCATGGGGATTTGTCTTAAATTAAGATCTATCTAAAACCTAGAGGTCACTCGTACATCATAGATTCCTTATTAGGGCATGTTATTTAAGCATCTCTACTACACAATAGCATAAGGGTGAATGAAATTCCTAGTTTGTAAGGGAACACTACCTTAACTCTATATGGGAAGAAAAATTTTGGGACTAGAGATACCTTTCACTCATTATCTTATGGGTTCATCCACTTTACACTAAATCCATCAACCGTGTGTATCCTCTATTTAGTATATTCCTCTTGCAGCCTTTATTTTGGTTACATGATAATAATAATAATAAAAAAGAGAATACTAGTTATCCTCCAACCCATATACCATCCCATAGTGTAGCATGGTTTTCAGAGCTTCTCCCCCACCACTCCTTCATAGGAAAATTTATTTTTTGAATATCTATAGGGAGTGGAAACATTGGGACAAGAGCCTCTGATAGAAAACGAGTTTAAGAGTTTGACTCATTGGGGTATTGAAAAGGCTCACTGGAAGCGGGTACCGGCCTGTGGTATGACTAGGTAAACCTGACAAGGTACTGAACAGGCCCAACTGAAAGAGGAGAATCTACTTGGGGAGGACACCTTGTTAAAAAAAGAGAGAAAAAGAGTCTAAAAAAAAGGGGAGGAAAAGTATGAAACTGACTCTATGATAATAAAGGTTGTTGTGGGTCTACTGGAGGAAGGTATGCATGGTTGATCTAACGAAAATGAACTCCATCACTCTGCCATTTGAGAATGTCATCAAGTTGCACTTAAGACCCTATTGCATAATTCATACTATACCTAGAAAGTCACTGTCCTAGAAGTGGGACCCATAAACTTAGGAGCCTAATGAACTCGAAATGAAAACTCTATCCATAATTACTTGAATGACGATAAACCTTTGAGAAGTAGTAGGGATGACTGGTTTCCTATAGGCTTTACAGACTATATACTCTCATGTTTTCCATTTCAGAGACATGAGGAAAATCCCCTATCATAGGCTATATGTGGTCTTCATGAGAATTAATTGATGAATTTGCATGTATTGAAGAATCTTCCTTCATATGATATTATCTGTTGAGTGTTGTTGATCAAGAGTGTTAACATAAGAGAACAAAATCCAGTCTTGATTCATTCATGGCTCGAGAACATACCATACCTTAGGTATGGGGAGGAGAGAGTGTGAGTTTATATGGTCTTTATAAGCATGAATTATTACTAGCTGGCGGAATTGTATGTATTAAGAAACCTTAAATAATATGAAGTCGTTTTGGTCATCTGATAACATAACATTTTTTTTCTAAGTTTTAGTTTTCATGCAGTAATAAAGTTGGCTTAGTTTTGCTGAAGATTTTCTATAAACTATTGATGATTAAACAAAGTTTTGAATAAATGAAAGACCAATAATGCTATATTTTACTTTGTTCAATAAAAGTAATAACACATCTATGTTCAATAACGCTATATTTTACTTTTTTTTATTAGTTAAAATCCCGTAAATGTAAAGTGAGCCTAATATGTTATTTTTAATGAATTAAATCCAATATTATGCAAATCATAAGCATTTCGGTACTTCGTTCGGTTCCTCATCCAATCTTCTTCTGGTCCTAAGTTCCACACTGAATTTGATGGCATGTTTCATGATCTGTATTTATGCAGGAACACAACAGAATACACAAATAACTATAGAAACAAATATGCAATGGAAATAACACTTCATTTCATTAATCAATAACTGAAACTTGTTTACATACAGAATGGAAATAAACTAGATAGAGTGCTGGTAACTTATCTCTGAGAAGAGATGTGGTGGCTACATGCCTCTGAACTCTGTGTTACAATGAGGCTCGAAGGCCTATATATTATTAAGAAACAATGGAAACCCTACACATCCAAAAACCTAACCCTAGGAGGTGAAATGCCTTAATGTGGGCCCAGTTGGGTAACTTGGTACATCAATTTCCTGGGGTCGTAACTTTAGCATACTACCTCCGTTTGATGCGCATGATACATCGTTAGAAATATCTGTTTAAGGAATACATCCATAAACAACAAATATTGAGTCTAGAATGGACTCATATTTTCCCGACCATTCGATGCCAAAAAAACGTCGTTTAGGGCCTCAAAATGGCTCCGGAAGTTTAGGACCTGAAAACTGTCAAAAATAGTAAATTGTGCTACAATTAAGGAAACTGGAAAAATGAAAGAAACAGTGGTGGGGGTCCAAGAGGAATAGGTGGGTGGCCACCAATATCCTCCTAGATCATTCCTCCCCCCTTAGGAAGCAATGGTCCCCATTGTGTTGAGTTCCTCCATGAGATGAGGAAACTTCTGTTGAACTTGGTCCCTAGTGAGCCACTTTCCCTGGTGTAGGAGTTGACCTGCTTTGACAACTCAATATAGTTGGATCTTCTGGTGAAGGGTGTTCTTGATTTGTGTGTCCATAATCCGCTCAGTTGTGGCTTGTTCCATGCAGTCGGGGTTTAACTCTGTTGGTGTGAGTTGTTCTGCCATGTCTGATGTGTCCAGTAGAGGTGGAAAGTAGGGTCGAAGGCGGTCCACATTGAACACTGGGTGCAGACCAAGGAATGGTGGAATACTGAGCTCGAAGGCATTGTCCCCGACAGCCTTGGTGATGGTATATGGCCCATATTGGAGTGGGCGAAGCTTGGGGTGGGGTCCAGCGAGGCACTCCTTCTATAAATGTAGCCACACTTTGTCTCCCACCTGGAAGTTGTGTTGCACCCGATGCTGATCATGTTGTTGCTTGTACTTAGCATTGGATCTTTCCAATATGTTATGAACCTATTGGAGAATGTGATGATTGCGCTCAATGAAGTTGTTTTCCTTGGAAACTTCAGACTAGATATGATTTGAATCAGCCTGAGTAGCTGCAAATGGCATGGCTATGTCAATGGGACATAGTGGCTAGAATCTCAAGCCCACCTGAAAGGGGCTGTGGTTGGTTGAGCTATGGAAGGCCTAGTTATAGTTGTGTTGTACGTAGGGGAGGCTCCCATCCCATGTGCGTGGATGCTTTGAGTTGTACATGCGCAAAATGTGTACGACCATCCTATTGACGACCTCTGTTTGGCCATCAGTCTAGGGATGGAAAGTTGTGGAATTTGTGAGCTTGGTGTCTAGCATTGACCATAGGCCAGACCAGAATGTACTAAGGAACCTTCTGTCCCGGTCTGAGATTTTAGACTATGGGATACCAAAGTGTACCCACACTCATTCAAAGAAGATTTTAGCAGTGGATTCTAATGTGATATTCTTCTTGCAGGCCGCCATTATGGCCATCTTTGAGAATCGGTCAATGACCACAAACACAGATTCATTGCCATGCTTAGTAGAAGGAAGGCTTGACATGTAATCCATGGAGATGGATTCCCAAGGTCAACTAGGGGTAGGTAATGGAGTATAGAGGCCTTGCTTCTTGATGGATGGTTTGGCAATGGCACAGGCAGTGCAGGATCAGATGTACTTCCTGACGTCCTGTCGAAGGTTCGGCCAATAGAAATACTTCTGCAGTATTGTCACTATTTTCTTGACCCCAAAATTCCCAGCGACCCCAACTGTAGTGAGCTTCCCAAATAAACTTAGCACGCTCACTTGAAGGAACACAAAGGTGTCCCATGTGACACAGTAGTACATCCTGGAGGTGAAATTTTGGAACTTGGTTTCCCTCCAAGAGCGTATGGTATGTGTGGCTGAATTCTGGATCGCTCTTGTAGAGAAGCAGCCAATTAGAAGTCTCATGCCCACAAGAGTTGAGCATGGTCGTTATTGCCACGATTGGTGGTCGGCTGAGGCAGTCTGCAACAGTATTGGTGCTTCCCTTCTTGTACTTGATGTTCAAATGAAACTATTGTAGATATGTGGACCACATATGATGGTGATCGTTCTATAACTTCCCTTGTGTCTACATGAACTGCAGGGGTCAGTGGTCTATGTGGATGATCGCTTCCTTTCCCAAAATGTAATGCTTCCATTGCCGGCAAGCTTGTACAATGGAATACATCTCTTTGTCACAAGTGGGATATTTGGGAACTGTGTTTGAAAATTTCTCATTGTGATATGCGACTGGATGCCCTTGTTGAGTAAGGACTGCCCCAATAGCATAGTCAGAGGCATCTGTCTCGATCTCAAATGGTTGTTGCAAGTCTGGTAATGTGAGCACTGGGGCACAACAGAGGCGATGTTTCAATTCTGCAAACACCTTCTGCTGAGTTTCTGACCAAGAGAATTTTTCTTTCGCTCCACCCTTGGTGACTTGACTCAAGGGCCAAGTGATATGAGAGAATCCCAACACGAACCTGCGGTAAAAATCAGTAAGGCCCAAAAAGCTGTGAAGCTCTGTTAGAATATTTGGGGCTGGCCAATACTGAATGACTTGGATCTTGGTTGGATCCACATGTACCCCATAGTCATCGATGATGTATCCTAGATACTGAACTTGGGTCATGCCAAAAGTGCACTTGTCCAAATTGGCACACAATTTGTGCTGCCGCAATGTTTGGAGGACCTATCGGATGTGGTGGAGGTGCTCTTCCCAAGTTTGGCTGAAGATCGGGATGTCATCTAAATACACTACTACAAATTAGTTGGTGAATGGCTGCAAGATGTCATCCATTAGTCTAATGAAGGTTGCAGGAGCATTCCTCAACCCGAAAGGCATGACCAACCATTTGAAAAGGCCCTCCTTGGCTTTAAAGGCAGTCTTCCACACATCAGTCGGCTCGATCATTACCTGGTGATACCTAGACTTTAATTCGATCTTGATAAAATATTTTTCCCCTTTAAGCTCGTCCAGGAGGTCATCAATCCATGGGATCGGGTACTTATTTCGGACAGTGATCTTGTTCAGCGCCCGATAGTCAATACAGAGTCTCCAAGTCCCATCCTTTTTCTGTACCAACATGATCGGGTTCCCACAGGGAGATGAACTTGGCTGGATGTGACCCTTATGTAGCAGCTCCTAAATTTTCCTCTTGATTTCATCATTCTCCAAAACAGAGTGGTGATAGATTGGTCCATTGGGCAGAAGATCACCTGGGGTCAGATCGATGGGGTGCTTGACCTGACAATGGAGAGGCACCTTGGTGGGTGAGGTGAATATGTCCTAATACTCCTCCCGACCTTGTCCATTTGTTGTTTTCATGTGGAGAGGCCTTGTCTAGAGGTTTTGGCCATGATGTTCTTCTTGCCTTGAGGGTGGATCATCAAGAAAACAAACTTCTCGATTTTGGAAATGAGCTTACTGCATTGTTTTGCAGTAACCAAAGAGATAGCGGTAGGGGGTGGTACCTCTGGTATCCTGTACAAATCATTTCCCAATGTAATAATAACAACACGAGGCCAGGACTCATACACATCATGTTGCTTCCATAAGTATGGTTGACCTAATAATACATCACAAACATTAAGAGGAGCAATATCACATAATACCTCATTGGTGAAGGACTTGATGCTATAGGGAAGGCGACACTACCGGCTGACACGAAGATCTCGTCCTTGGTGAAGCCACCCAATGGTGTATGGCTATGGGTGTGCTGTGGTCGACAAACCCAACCACTTCATGACCTCTGTTGAAATCAGGTTCTCTTGGCTCCCACTGTCAATGATGAACTGTAGTGGGGAACCCTTTACCCACATCTGGGAGTGGAAAAGATGCTCCTCCTCCTCTAAATATTTTGGTTCTTCCTTTTGGATGTTCATGGTGGCAACGGTGGGGTTGGGCCCTGCATCAATAATATTATTCCCTCTGTCATTCCCCCTCTTGGGTTTAGATTTAGTGTCAGAGTATGCATCTAATTCGGAAGCCTTTATCTCATCCACCAGTGACTACTTAGCCCGACACTCATTTGTGTTGTGAGTGGGGCTCTTATGGAACTCACACCACTTTCCCGCTTCCTTCTTCGGCTTTGCAGTGTTGCTCTTTTCTTGCGGCTTTGGCAAGTTTTCTTGAGTCGCCATGCCTTGGATGTGTCCTTGGTTCTATGGTTTGGGGGAACCTTTCCCTTGCTTCTGATTAGAAGATCCAAACTCTTGCTTTTTCTGTTTGAATTTTTGCTCAATTTTGGCAGCATACCGATATGCCGTACCAAGCGAGGAGATGTCAAGGAACTCCATTTCCTCCTGAATGTATCTGTGCAGACAACTGTGGTACTTCAGCACAAAATGTTTCTCTAAATATTTGATACCCAACTTGGTGCACAGGGTATGGAACAGATTCTTCAGCTAATGCACATCTTGATCTCTTTGTTGCCGCAGTGTAGTCCATTGGATGTACTTGTCCTCATAGCTCCCCATCGGATAATATTGTCCCTTTATGCCATCTCGAAAATAATTCCAAGTGGGTATGACTGAGAACAGAGAGGGTTCCTCCTCATCCTTTCTCTCACAGTAGGTTTCCCACCAGTCCTTGACATGGGGGGCGGCTTTGAGTAGAGAAAAAGTAATCTTTTCCCTGTCAAAAAAGTCTTGAACCGAAAAATATCCTTCTAATAGATTCATACATTTATCTATGGCATCTGCATCTATTCGACCATAAAATATGGGAATGTTGAAGTTTACTTGTACCTTAAAAGGGGTTGCACCTCCAGAGTGGCTGCTAGATGCAGATGCGTTGCCAATGGGAAGTCGTTGAAGGAGCTGGGCGAAGTTATCCATCATCGCGTTCCTTTGTTTTTCAAGGGCCTCCTCAAGCAACATTTTGATAGGATCTTCTACACCGTTGTCTTTCTTTTTGTCCCCCATGGGTGGCCGTCGGGATTTGTGAGGCTGATCTTGCAAAGGTTCAACTAGATCGAGCCCTAACTCTTTATACCCTGCCCTCGTTGGGGACATGCAAAGAAGGCTCGAGAAAGAGCAGATTGCTCCGATACCACTGATCCGGATTTATGCAGGAACGCAACAGAATACACAAACAACCATAGAAACAATTATTCAACGAAAATAACACTTCATTTCATTAATCAATAATTGAAACTTGTTTACATACAGAATGGAAATAAACTAGCTAAAGTGCTGATAGCGTATCTCTGAGAAGAGATGTGGCAGCTACATGCCTCTAAACTTTGTGTTACAATGAGACTCGAAGGACTATATATTATTGAGAAACAATGGAAACCCTACACATCCAAAAACCTAACCTTAGGAGGTGAAACGCCTTAATGTGGGCCCCGTTGGGTAACTTGGCACATCAATTTCCTGGGGTCGTAACTTTAGCATACTACCTCCGTTTGGCGCGCATGATACATCGTTAGAAAGATATGTTTAAGGACTAATTCCTTAAACAACAAATATTGAGTTTAGAATGGACTCATATTTTTCCAACCATTCGATGCCAAAAAAATGTCGTTTAGGGCCTCAAAATGGCTCCAGAAGTTTAGGACCCGAAAACTGCCAAAAATAGTAAATTGTGCTACAATTAAGGAAACTGGAAAACTGAAAGAAACATTGGTGGGGGTCCAAGAGGAATAGGTGGGTGGCCACCAATATCCTCCTGGATCATTTCAATATGCGACTATTGTTTTGGTTTATCTTTGTCTTTCATCTCTCATTGATCTCATTATCTTCCTATTCTTTCTAGTTCTTATTGATCCTGCATGTACACATTGGAAACATAAAGTGGAAATAAGTTTTAAACATTGATTTAAATTTAAATAAGAAAATAAAAGTATTAAACATTAAAATAATTAAATATTAAAAAATTGTTTAACTTTAAATCACTTTTCAAACCCACTCATATACAAATTAAACACAATTCATATAATAATCATTAAAACAAAAGTGAAATGTGATATGGATTTTGGTACTTCATTAATTATTTAAATTACATGTTTACATGGCTAATGTTCTTTTAATTCCTTTGAATATTGTGTTGGTTATTAAATAGAAAATGTCATATATATATTCCTTCTAAAACATAAAACGACTTGTTTAAAAAACCTCATGTTGAATTATAGATGAATTATGTCAAATAAATTGTTTGCCATCACATGCCATTTCATACTTTTCTTTTCTTTGTATAACTAATAGACATTTTTTTATGTGCAGGCTGTGAAAATGGACACGCGTATCATAAGGATGAGAAGAAGCAATATTGGGAGAATCATGTGCTAAAGTAAATAGAACTTACCCATAATTTGAACCTAGCACACAACAATTAAATCATGCAACAACTTAGCACAAATTCAGCCCAGGATCTCCGAAATTCACTGTGCAATAGTTGTCCGAATAATGTTAAATCCAGATTTTTAGGAGTCAATATTCTTGGATTGGAATATTTCGCTTTTCATGCACATGGGATTGGATCTCTCCAAAAGGGATAATGGGTTTGAAGAAAACCTAGCCAACTACAAAACCCATAATTTGTTTCTCCATAATCACAACTAGCCAAAATTTATCGAAGGGGCATTTCGCCAAGTTTTGCCAAATGTACATTTTCTGAGTTGGCCGTTTTCTGAGTTGTTGAATGAGTTTAGGAGTTGGGTGACTGATCATATCCATTTTTCCATAGATTTCTATGTATAATTAGAGCCCCGTAGGGCTGAGAAAGAGAGAGATACGAGTGGAATTGTCATTGTAGTTATTGCCACTGTTGCTCATGTTTTTGCCAAAGCTCTGTAATTCGATTTTATTCTTCAATAGAAGTTGGTTCTTACCTGTTATGATCATTTAGAAGTTAATTTAGCTAATGGTTGTGACTCTAGTGGGGCTACTAGAGGCTGCACACTATATGTGTTTGTGTTCCATATCGATTATGTCCTCTGTTAGTTAAGTAATTTCATTTATGTGTTACAGTTTCTTTTTGTCAAGATCAACTATAGATAAGTTCTTGTATGTTTGCATATTAAATCGTATAAATTTGTATAATTATGAAAATGCAAAGCTTTTCCCTTTCTTTTCACTATCTCTGTTTTATTATATTGCATTTTCCCCTTTCTCTATTCATAGATCAAAATTACGTTTCAGTTGCCATAGATAACTATTTGATGTCATAGCATTTCTTTAATGTTGTTTGTATTTGATTTCATATGATTTATAGAAGTTGCATTTTCCATATTTAGATGGTAGCATCGCGTCTTGCTTTTTCATTGTTCATTGTCTTTTATTTTATTCGATTGCTATAGGGTTTCAATTCATTTCAAAATTGTGTTTGTGGATAGAAGTAGAATTGAATTTCAAAGTGTCAATAACTATAATGTTTTACTTTAATTCTCGTTCCTTAGGTAGATGAATGAACTGTGTTTTACACCCTTGCTATTCATTAAAGTTTCTCTTGTATGATTGCTTGCCTTAAGAATTGAATTTGTAAAGAAACAGGGTTGAATTTCATAGTTTAGACACTTAGAATAGAAGTAATTTCTGTTTTAGTTTAGCAACTGAATTCTGCCTTGAAGATTAGTCTTACGATTTTTCAGCAACAATAGGAAGCCTTTTCAAATTTTCCAAGTAAAAATTAGATCATTTTCTTATGAGTAGTTTTACTATTTTGCAGAAATAGTTTATTGATTTATATTTAGAATAACATTTCATTCTGCTTTCTTGAATTGAATCATAGTTAGTCTTTGAATCACATTTCATAGATGAATTAATTAGCACATTTTCTCAAAGTAGTATAGTTTTCTATTTTCGAATAGTTAGTTGCAATTGAATTTGTTCTATTTTGGATATATCATTTCACACAATAGAATAGCTTTTTGATTCATAAGAATATGATAGGTAGTTTGTTATAGTTTGGATGATTATTTAATAGCTTTTCTTATGTAGCTTAGAATTAACAATACTATTCCTTTTAAAATTTTGTAATCAACAAATTTCATTTATCTTATTTTAGTTTTAAATGCAATTTTAATTAAAATAGTTCTAATTATAAGTAATAATTCATTTTAAGATTGAATTGAACAGTGCACTCTATGCTGACATAAAACTGATAAAAAATCATGCTAAGGAAATCTATTAGTTTGATAAAAGCATTGAAATATTAATGAGAAATCAATTGCCAAGTTCACTTTTTGTCACATGTTCTATTTTCTGTGTCATTACATAGTTTTATGTTTACTTAATTTAGTTTTTGAGTCATATTAGAATGAGTGGTTTATTAGTTATTTTCATTTGCAAATTTATGCTTTAGAGGTAGGATTGTATTGAAGTCTGTTGATGTATTTGTAACTTCAGAATGTATTCATCCGTATATCTTATGTATTGTACCCCGATGTTTATTCTAGGATGTGTTTGCAGTGTAATTGAGTCATGTCATACCCTGATGTTTATTTCAGGAATTTTCTATAATATAAACAAGTCATGTCAAGTCATTGTGGGTAACCCTCCTATTGGTCAAGGGTTAAATTCCTGACAGTTGTGGGGCCCTAGGGTTATTAGACTATCCTAGAGAAGTTGACCCTAGGTGAGTCATTGTAAGTCAGCGGAATAGTCCCCACCATTGTGTTAAGGATAAACCTCCTTGTTGGTTGGAGGAGGCAAAGTCCCCACAAGTTGTGGGGCACTGGGGTTATTAGACACTCCTAGAGATGTCGACTCTAGTAAGTAATTGTTAAGCGAGACCGACATGTTGGAGTGGGTTTCAAGTGAACGCAAGAATATAAATAGAGAGTGAGCCTCTCTATTTATCACACACACACTCACTCATTAGGGCGCATGAGTGAGAGGAGAAGTTGCTGGGACAAGAGAGAGACTATTGCTATCGGGAGATCATCTTTATGTTTTCGGGTTTTACTTTTGGTGTTGATTCTATCTCTAAGGAAGTTGCGGGGTTTTCTCCTTTATGGTTTCCCCGAGGAAAATTCTTTGTGTCTCTTGTCTCTTTTGTTTTATTGATGTGCATGTTATTCTCTCAATTAAATATCCTATGATCATAATGCTAGCTTGAATGATAAATATCTAACATGGTATCAGAGATAACCTGAGAAGAAGACATTGTGCAGTTGCAGAAGCTAGGGCTTCTTAATTTTTAGGTCTCTATCCACAATCCATCAGCAAAAGTATGCTAGGATAACTCTCCATTGAAGGGAACATCTTTCTGTCGAAGCAGAATTCAATTCCGAGCATTTTCAGTTTTGGTGCGGAAAATTAGGGCTTTCTACAAAAGAGGAATTTGTGAGTGAGCCCATCATAGGATTTCTATCCTCATCAAAATCAAATTTTAGAGACCTATATCAATATTTTTGGTTGGGTGAAACTTCAGGAAAGTCAAACCCTAGTTTGACCCCAAGCTAGAAAAACCCTAAATACTAAAACTGCTAAGTTTTGGTAAATTGGCTATATCTTGATATTGGAAAATGATCATGGCCAAAAATTGCAAAGGCCAAATATAAAATATTTGCTTACACGGTATCCAAAATTCAGCCTCTGATTTGCTATATTCTAGGAGATATGATCCCTCCAAGTTAGGGTTCCAACCTCTTCCAGAATTCATCCCTAAACAAGACACCTGGGAATAATTGCTATATCTTGGGGTACAAAGATCCAAATGAAATTTATGAAGATGTTCCAGAAAGGGAACGGAATTTAATTTCTGTGGTCTAATGTTTAGACTCAAAAAGTGAATTAGTGACAAGTGGAAGTCCGTACAACTTCATTGTTTTGAACAGTCCTGTAACAGGTCACCTTGGGAAAATGATCATAAGTCCCAATTGGTTAAACCAATTCTAATGAAACCTATGATTTTGGATTAGAGACATGTGAGGCTACCTTAATGAAAATTTTTATACATATAGGAGTAGGAATTTCGGAGATATTGCAGAAACAGTAACAGGAATTTCTGCAAAAGAAATTGAAAACTAGGGCTTCATGTTCCAAGAGCTTCCCTCCACTATTTTCAGAACAGGAGTACATTGGACAGCTCAAATTGAAGAGATATATCTTTCTATCCAATCAAATCTGAAATATTCCAAGTTTTGAAAATTAGGGTTTCTCTGGCAAACCCTAGATTAGCTAGCTCTGGAACCAGGATGAACACCTCAAATCGGTAAGATCTAATCTTTTGTTATTTTCATTTGAGGTTCTCATTTCAAAGTGATCTATCACATCAGATTGATGATAAGCTTGTTGAAGTTTACAACTTCCAAGCATGGAAGTATATGATCTCTCTGAAGAAAATGAATTGGACACGTACATGAGTAGAGAGGTTCCAGTTCCAGAGGGAGATGAGGCTAGAAGCCTTACACCAGAAGAACTTGGTTAAGGCCAAGAAGATCATTGTTGATTCAATCATAGATCACATTGTACCACAAGTGTATTCCCTAAAGAAACCAAATATGTTTGACTCCTTGACCAAGTTATTCGAAGGGAAGAACATATATCAGAATATGACTTTGAGAAAATAGTTGAAGAATGTGAAGATCCAGAATACAGAGACCATACAATCATACTTTACGAGGGTCTCTCAAGTCAAAGAAAAACTTGTAGTAATAGAAGAAGAAGTGGGGAATGCAGAAGTGGTGATAACCACCTTGAATGGCCTCCTAGGATCATGGGATTCATTCATTCGAAGAATGTGTGCCAGAAGGAAGTGATTACTTTCAACAGAATTTGAGAAGAAGAAGAAGATCGACTCATAAGAAGAAAAGAAGAAGATGGGAGCAATTGAAGATCAAGCTCTCACCATCCAAAGAAGATCCCTCAAGTGATGAGGAATATGAAGGACTCAACTCTTGAATAACCTCTTATCCATATTAGCATTTGGACAAGAAACGATGCGATTATGAATGAAGAAGATGATGAATCTGAAGGCTCAAGAAGGAGTCTACCCATGAAACAAATAAAGATAAGTATTCAATTGTCATTTCATGATATTGTTTTGTTATGCATTTGTTTATAATCAGTTAATGTATTATGCATGATAGAATGTTTGCATTAATAACATTATACTACTAATATGCATGTGATGGGTAAGTAGCTCATCGTGCTATACAACTCTTCATTTCTACTTATCTAGAATGAAACCTCTTTGCTAACATATTAGATTAGTGCACAATCTCAATGTTGTCCTGGTAGAGATGGAAGGCATCTAGAAAAGTTTCCGTGAGATATGGATGAATGTTGTATTGGCTAAAGTAGTTGCATGATCATATATTTATGCATAAGCAATTTCCAGTATGAATATTCCTTATGAAATGTTTCTAACCATACAAATTCATTTGACTTGTAGAAAAGATCGCATACATAATTGCCTACAAGAAAATAATAATGAGACTTGTTCCGAAGAACAAGTGACAACAGTTCAAGATGAAGAATAATATGACGAATGCAGCGACATCATTGATGCAGAACCTTCCAGCTATGAAGAAGTAACCAAGAAGAAAGGAAAGACTAGTTCAAGAAGAATGATGTCTAGGATGCAGTATTGATAGATGAAGGAAAGTTCATAGTTCCATCATCCAGTAGATGGAAACATCATGGGATACAAGGCAAGATTCGTAGCACGAGGCTTCTCACAAAACGAAGGCATAGACTACAGACATTTGGAACTAGTGGGAGTTGAAACACATACATGATGAGCTTGATGAAGATCTAAACCTATGCTACAAGGTTGATATAGGATGACAAGATCACAGATGGGTGTGAGAAGAACTTTTGAAAAATTTCAAGATAGAGGATCTTAGTATCAAGTGATCCTAGATGGATACATAGAATATTAGCAGCAGGGGAAGCTACTTGTCACTTCAGTACAGAATGTTTCAGTGCATAGAGGATGAAAGACAGAGGGAGTATGATGCTTCAGAGGTAGTGACTGTAGAATATCCTAAGGTACGACATGGTACCACAGGATGGACATATTACTGATGACTCTAGGCTTTACTGAGAGTAAACTAGATTCGAACCTTTGCTTCAAGGTTGAATGCGGAAGACCAGTGATGCTCCTATTATGTGTCGATGCACTATTTTCTAGGCATGGAGGTGTGGAAAATGGAAGTATGCAGTAGATTTCTTGAAGAGGTTCAGGATGATGGATTGCAAGGCCATGACCACACCTATGGAATCGAACATGAAGCTATTGAGTAATGCTTCATCAGAGATAGTTGATTCCATGATGTATCATCAGATGATTTGTTTATTGATGTACCTCACGGATACAAGACCCGATATTTGCTTTGCTATGAACACATTGAGACATGTTCACTTTATGGTTGCAAAGGGTACAATTAGGTATGGGCTCAAGTATGATATGAATCAGAAGATTAACCTAGAAGGTTATGTTGATTTAGATTGGACAGTGCCACCGATAAGAAGAACACTTCAGATTGTTGCTTCAGTATGGGATCAGGTGTGATCTCTTTGTTTAGAAGGAAGCAGTCATGTGTGGCACTGAGTACAGTTGAAGCAGAGTATGTCGCAACTTGTTCAGCTAGTTGTGAGGCAGTATGACTGAGGAAGCTACTATCTGATTTATTTGATCTCCAGATGGATGCTACTTGTATACAATGCAACAACTAGAGTTATGAGAAGTTGTCGAAGAACTCAGTGTTCCGTGAGAATTCAAAGCATATCGAGATCAAGTATCACTATATCAGGGATATGGTGTAGAGGGGAGCAGTGAAGCTCTAGTATGTTGTGACGGAGGAACATATAGCTGATGTGTTGACGAAGCCATTGGCTAGGGTGAAGTTCAGGTACTTCAGGGAGAAGCTTGGAATTCTCCAGATTGAGTTTCATTCCAAGGGGAAATTATGAGACCTAGAGCCATTGTGACATGGTGAGAGGATTGGTTCCTTCCATGGTCAGATGTAAGGGCTGATCCATTATGTCATGCTGAGAGGATTGGTTCCTTCCATGTCAGATGTGAGTGCGGAGCCATTCTGAGGTGATTGTAGGATTGGTTTGTACATGATCAGAAGTAAGCACTGAATGCCATTCTGGGAATGGAGGTGCTTGGCTAGTTACCAGGAATACTCGGTCTAGGACTGAGGGCCTTTCTGATATGACTGTAAGATATAGTCTTACATGATCAGATGTGAGCGCATGGCCATTCTGACGTGATTGAGGGATTGGTTCCCACTTGATCAGATATAAGGGTTGTTGCCATTCTGGGAATGGAGGCATCTGGTCAGTTACCAAGTAGCTTAGTCTGGGACTGGGGGCCATTCTGATATGATTGTAGGATTGGTTCCTACAAGATCATATGTGAGGGCATGCCCTTCTAACATTGGTTGTCAGATGTAAGTGCAAAGCCCTTTTGGCATGAAGGATTGGTTCCTTGCATGTTCGGATATAAGTGATGAGCCTTTCTGACATTGGTTGTCAGATGTAAGTGCAGAGGCTTTTGGCATGGAGGATTGGTTCCTCGCATGGCCAAGTGTAAGTGTTGGGCCTTTCCGATCATTGGTTGACAGATGTGAGTGCTAGGCCTTTCTGATAGGGTTGTGGGAGGTGTTCCCACATGGTCAGATGTGAGTGCTGAGCATTGCTTTTCTGATATGATTATAGGATTGGTTCCTACATGATCATATGTAAGTGCTGGGTGGGCCATTCTGACTTAGGGTCAGATATAAGTGCTGGAAAATACCTACACAGAGGGTAGGATTACAACCAAAATGAAAAAGGGTTGGCTCTGTAGAAATTCCTGTGACGAGAAGAATCAAGAGATAGCACCCATGATGATGATCCAGTAGAGATGTTCCAGAACTAGAGATTATCCAAATCAAGTGATGATCCAGATCTAGTGATGATGATCCACATCGAGTGATGATCCAGATCCGATAATGAAGATGACTTGAAGATGAAGATGACTTAAAGATAGAGATGGCTTGAAGGTGAAGATGATGAGGACTCGATGATGATCCGGATGATACAGAGAAGAATACTTGTACTAATAAATTGTGTCGAGAGAATAAATTCCTAGTTAAGAGGGAGTGTTGATGTATTTGTAACTTTAGAATGTATTCATCCATATATCTTATGTATTGTACCCCGATGTTTATTTCGGGATGTGTCTGTAATGTAATTGAGTCATGTCATACCCCGATGTTTATTCTGGGAATTTTCTATAATATAAGCAAGTCATGTCAAGTCATTGTGGGTAACCCTCCTATTGGTCAAGGGTTAAAGTCCCCGCAGTTGTGGGGCCCTAGGGTTATTAGACGATCCTAGAGAAGTCGACCCTAGGTGAGTCATTGTAAGTCGGGGCAATAGTCCCCACCATTGTGTTAATGATAAACCTCCTTGTTGGTTGGAAGAGGAAAAGTCCCCACAAGTTGTGGGGCACTAGGGTTATTAGACACTCCTAGAGATGTCGGCTCTAGTAAGTAATTGTAAAGTGAGACCGACATGTTGGAGTGGGTTTCAAGTGAACGAAAGAATATAAATAGAGAGTGAGCCTCTCTATTTATCACACACACACTCACTCATTGGGGCACATGAGTAAAAGGAGAAGTTGTTGGGACAAGAGAGAGACTACTGTTGTTAGGAGATCATCTTTCTATTTTCGGGTTTTACTTTTGTTGTTGATTCTATATTTGAGGAAGCTATGAGGTTTTCTCCTTAATAGCTTCCCCAAGGAAAATTCTTTGTGTCTCTTGTCTCTTGTGTTTTATTGTTGTGCATGTTATTCTCTTAGTTAAAGATCCTACGATCATAATGCTAGCTTGAATGATAAAAATCTAACAAAGTTAGTTTGAACATTATTTCAATTTTATAATTATGTTAAAACTTGAAATTTGAATACTTTGTAGTTAGTCTTTAGAATAGTATTTCATATTGTTTTTGAATTCATAGTTAGTTGTTGAAGTTAAGTTGCATAGATTAATTAGATACTTTGTTTTTTATTAAATTCCTATTTTAAAACGTTGCATTTATTTACGCTTGGTCTTTAGAATAGAATTTTATCTTGCTTTCGTGAATTCATAGTTATTCGTTTGATTGAATTTCATAGAACAGTTAGTTAGCTTGTTCTGTTATAAATAGCATGATCTTCCTACTTTCAAATAGTTAGTTGCAATTGAATTCCTTCCGTAGTTTCGATCTTTAATTTTGCACAAGTAGATTTCTTTTTAATTCATAGAATAGGATAGTTAGTTTGCTTAAATGTTTAGTGTTTGTTAAGAAATAGTTTCATTTCCATAGCTTAGTTTGCTTTTAGACCGAGCATTGCTTTCTAGAATAATGATTTCCTTTTATTGCAATTTCAATTTTCGTTCATAGGTTAGAATATCATAGAGTTAGCTTTTGAAATTGCATTGAATCTTTTCAAGTTACTAGGTTAGGTTATTCTATGATAGTTTAGGATTTAGCCATGCACATATAGTGTTTGCATCTCACAAGCTACCTTCCCAGGTTAACAATTAAGTGTTGAATTAGATAGCATGTATTTTCACCAACAATTATCTCTCACATAATTTTCCACTGGGTAAGTCTATTATGGAGGTCATGAGTCTGGATTAATCTTTATGAGAAGATTCCCATCATTGATCTCCATTTATTCCTAATGCTAATTTGGTAGATTCATATTTTGTTTCTCTGATTAGTTCCGATATAGTCGAGTATCCACAAATGCCTATATTACTGCAAGGTGTCGATCCTGAAAGGAATTTATGTACCATCACCAAAATAATTCCCCTTGATGTCTTGGTTAAGTCAAGTGTTGTTGAGCATGTCCACATAGTCTAGAACTATTTGGCAACAAAAATTGAGGAATACAGAGCTGTTTTTAAGGAATTTCAGGATTTTATTGCCTGTACTTATGAAGAAATGCCTGGGATTGATCCATCTATTGTCGTACATGAGATAAATCCATACCCAATGACAAGACTTGTTAGGAAAAAACTTCGATAAGTCCACCCAAGAAAAGCTGCAGCCATTAAAGCTGAAGTTGAGAATATTTTAAAATATGGTTTTATCTACCCCATGCCTTTAACTGAGTGGTTATCTAATATTGTTCCTGCCGCCAAGAAACAAGACACTATTAGGATTTGTATTGATTTTTGGGACTTGAACAAAGCTTGTACAAAGGAAAACTTTACTACCCCTCATATTGATTATATCATCAACAATTATGCTAGTAGTGTCATTTTTTCTTTTATGGATGGCTTTTTTGGTAATAATCAGATTGAGATCTTACCTATTAACCAACATAAAATAACATTCATTTTCCTGTGGGGAACCTTCTCTTATCGAAAGCTGCCTTTTGGCTTGAATAACGATGGATTAACTTTCCAACGTGCCATGTCTTATGTATTTCATGATATAAAACACATAGTGAAACAATGTATGGATGACTTACCTTCTCATTCACATCAGCGGGAATATCATTTGGGACATCTTAGACACATTTTCCTTCGATGCCGTCATTACCATATTCGGCTCAATCCACACAATTGTGTTTTTTGTGTTGAGACTGGATGCTTACCTGGTTTCATTGTTTCTAGGCATGGGATTCAAATTTATCCCTTAAAAATTGCTTCTATCATTTCGTTACCAACTCCAACAAACATTACTGAACTCCAAAGTTTGCAAGGGACGAAAAAATTTCTTCGTCATTTTGTAAGCAATTTTGCAGAGAAAACACATGGCTATATGCGTTTCTTTAAAAAGAACACTCCTTTTTGTGGGATGATCAAGCTCAAAGATATTTTGATAATTTGAAACATGCTATAAAACACTTAACGGTGTTGCACCCCCTAAATTATTCAAAATATTTTATGCTTTACATTGTCTCCTCCACTACTACCATTCGTATGGTTTTAGTGCAAGAAGATATGAATGGCCAATAACATGTGATCTACTATTTGAGTAAGAGTCTCCTAGACTATGAAACCTGCTACTCACATGTGCAATGGTTCTGTCATTACATCTTACTTTGCACCACTACCGTACTTGCAGATCAAAACCTTATGTACTATATTCTTACCCATCAAGTAATAGGGCACAAATATTCCTGTTGGATTGTCATTCTATAGGAATTTGATCTCAAATTCTCAAAGACCACTTCCAAGAAGTCTCTGGTCTTCATGGAGTTGATGTGTGACCATCCTCATGCTCTCACGGAAGCTGATCCAAATAATTAATTTTCAGATGAATTCTTGTTCCTGATAAGCAAGACCAACCCATGGTATGGATATTTGATCATATATCTCCAAGCCCAAATATTTCATCTCAATCTATCCAATGACAATCGTCGACACATTCACCACCACGCTAAGTACTATCTCATTCGTAATAATACCTTATACCGTCGTGGCATTAAATCTATTCTTCGATGATGTCTTACTCATGACGAGGCGGAACAAGTAATGAATGACTTCCTCTCTAGAGCTTGTGGAATTCATCTTTCTGGGATGGATACAACTCAGAAAAACCTTTGCACTGGGTACTTTTATCCCTCAATCTTTAAATATTTCCATGAAGAGGTTAAAAAATTCCACCCTGTCAACTTTTCTATCCTAAAAGCCACACCCAGCCTACTCTCTTACACCCCTTCATTGTCGTCTCCCATTTTTCCAAATAGGGGATTGACTTTATGCATTGTAAGCCTACCTTAGTTGGGGGGCATGGTTACATTATTGTAGCTGTGGATTATTTCATGAAATGGGATGAGGCAATGCCTACATATGCAGAGGATGGTAAGATTGATTCCCTCTTCCTATTAATCATATCATATCTAGATTTGGAGTTCCACATGCCATAGTAACTGATCATGGATCTCATTTCCGTAATCAAATGATGGTCGAGGTGAGTACCAAGTTGGGTTTTCATCATGAAAACTCAACCCCTTACTATCCACAAGATAATGGCAAGGTTGAAGCCATTAACAAGGTCTTGAATACTATGCTTTGTATGATGGTTAGAGATCATAAACACAATTGGAACTTAACTCTCTTTTCTCCACTATGGGCTTACATAACTTCAGTTAAAACAACAACTAGTTTTATGCCTTTTCAAATAGTCTACAAAATGGAAGTTGTCCTACCTATCGAATGTGAAATTCCATCACTCAAGCTTGCAGTTGAGCTTCTACCCAACACTGCTACCAAGGAACGTTTCCTTTATATTTTGAACCTTAGTGAGACTTGATGAGATGTCACCTTGGCTAATGAGTAGCATAAAAAATGATTAAAGGCTCAATATTATAAATCGGTTTAGCCTCATGTTTTCAATGAAGGAGATATGGTTCTGAACTATGATTAGAAACATGAAAAACTTGGGAAGGGGAAGCTTGAATCAATGTGGTATGTTCCTTATATAGCAAGTAAATTTTTAGAAAAAAGGGCCTATGAGCTTGTTGACTATGATGGGATACCTTTCAAAAAACCTCGCAATGGGTTTTACCTGAAAATGTATTATTCTTGAGATATCTTTTGCATTAGTGTCTTGTATATATGTACATTTTTTACTATAGTGTGGTTTTGTTATTTTAAATATGGTTTTTAGTTTTTGTCAATGTTGTTTATCCCATGTTTTGATTCTGCATATCAGATGGCCTTCTATGGTATTGCTAATGGTGCTTGTGGTCACACCCTAAATCTTGCTTCCACCACCTGAGTATTATATTCCCAAGCTCATGACCTAGTTAGTCCAGGAGCGGTTTGTATAGGTCTGTCCACCAATAGCATTGTCAATTATCACACAGTGATAGGTTTTATAACTGAAGCTACATCTTGTAACATTGTTCATTTGGTAGTCTTTATGGACTCTTAGCTAGTGGTTTCTCATTTAAATCACATTTATGCCATTCGAAACCTAGTGCTCCTTCGACTTTTTCAGAGACTACGTTTGTTGGAAAGGTCATTTGAATCTATTACTTATCAGCATATCCCTAGATCCTGTAACACAATTGAGGATTCAATTTCCAATTACATGTTAGATTGGAACATTACTCATTCATAACATTTGATAAGTAAAATAACATGGTTCATTATAAATAAACATAAATAGTAAAAAGACATAAAACTCATGTAAATATCATTTTATGATTGAAAATAGATAGACCACCAATAATTAAGTTTGTGCATATATATATATATATATATAAAGTGTTTTACAAAAAAATGGTCTCAAGAACCTTACTGAAGCACGCTGGCTTTTAGATATACAAAATAACAAAAAAATATTGAATCTAGATAGCTTTCAGTGTCTACATCATGTAAGACCCTAGTGGTGCTTATGATAGCACATGATGGCTCTTGCCACTCTACGTAGAAAGCATCCAAAGCGGCCTCATTATAATCTTGTGGTGTGCCTTTGATACCTCCTAGGGAGGTCATCCACTGTGATGTTTGGTATATCTAGTTTCAACCAGCTGAGGTTCTCCTCCATCTTGGTCATCTCACCATCTCCTCTATGTACAAAGAGGATCCCTCCCTCACCTGTCAATGGGAGAAGAACCACCAGGTCATGCCAATCCCACATCTACATGAGAAAAGTAGGTCTCATTAACATATATAAAAATAATAAAACATAAAATATAAAAACATCAATTTCTTAGTGTCTCACTCACCCATGTCACCTGTAGAAGGAGCAAGTCGACAAGTCGACTTGAACGAAGACTGACTTAGTCGATCAACTGACTAAGTCGATGGGCCGACTTAGTCAATCAGCTGACTAAGTCGGTTGGCCGACTAAACTAGAAGATTAGGTCAACTAACTAAAAGCCGTGTCGGTTCACCGAACCGATAGGTAGTTATTTTGTAACTGTTTGTAAATTGTATATATTAGGCTGTTGAGCCAAACAAGAACTCAGTTCAGTTCTCTGCCTTGTATGAAATCATTGTAATAATATAATCTGTTATCCTATTTGTTCTTGTCTCTTGTTTCTGTCTTATATTTATGTATGTTTTAGTATGTATTATTGGTAACCTTATGTGATCTGTGAGATTACAACATTGATTCTGTTGCCGGTAGTACATGACTGAAATATATGCTCACATATGATACCAGAGCAGGAGATTAAGGACTGGTGGGAATGTAAAATTGCAAACTATCTGCAAAATTACGCACGAAGGAACAGATTGACAATCGCTGAGGCAAAAGAAAGATTTTTCATAGAGACGCATGAAAATTTTGTTGAATCAATGCCCCAACTCTTGAAGCAACTTTTGGATGAGAAATCCAGATGCAACTAAAGAACAACAGTTGCTGGAAAAACTGATCCGAGGAGGCCGAACAAATTTGTCGGAGTGGTTTGAGAAAATCACCGACGACTTCTGTGAGGAACAAGCAGTCGAAGACATAAATTTAGTGGAAACTATCAAAGAGAAATTTTACACAGATTTCACCGAACAATTTTTGTGTTCCCTACCGACCTTGTTGTTCAAATTCTTGATCGAGAAGGGAGCAGGACACATTGTTGAACCTCATCCACCGATGTATGAACAACCATCAAACACTAACTGGGCAGAGAAATAGAGGAAATGGGAGAAATTCATTGCAGAAAGGGAGTGGGAATACTTCCTAGGCAAATAGACAGAACTATCTGGGATTTCTAAAAGCGTCGGGTAGGCTATGGGGGGGTAGCTGGTCATGTGTCGGAAATAGAGTATAGTGGATCCTATTCAACCCAGACTAGATAGTAGGCACCATTAATGAGAAGTCAACCGAAGAGGACAGTAAGAGACTAGTATTGTACGAAAGTATGTCGGAAATCCAGAAGATCGAAAGGGACGAAAGATACCAGAGAAGGGAAGCAAGACGTGAAAGAGCCTTAGAGCTGCACAAAGGACAAAACCCTAGTGAGAATGACAAGGAAGAGAATCCGCTAGAGTTGGGTCATGACCGACATGAAGAGGGAATCGAGCAAGAAGCATCCCCTATGGAGGAAGAAGTGTGGATAGAGCAGCCAAAATATCTCCAAATAAGAGCTCCCAGTGAAGGGACGACCCTTTCCCCATTAAATCTGCGTACTAGAATACAGACTATTGTCGAAGACGACCTCTGACTACGATCTAGTGACTTCAGTATATGGAGCCAACTAGGTGACGAAACGTACACTGGTCGACACCTTATTATATGTCGGCTGCTGAAAGGAAATTGGGTGACATTTCAAGCGGCACCCTCCCTCTGAAGTATCCACTTGCTCTTACCGACACATGAAGTAGCGCCCCCCCGCCAAGTACAGCTTTAGAAGAAATCAAACAATCAGACCTGCGAACACAAAGTTGTAGTGGACCATTGACATCAGAAGTCGACATTAACCGACTGCAAGTCGATGAAGACTCGACGACCGATGGGAGCACAAGTTCCGTCGACCAGAATTCCGCAAGAACGACTACATCAATAACCCCACCACTTTCACCACCACCCCTACCTCCACCTCCACCAACTTCTGAGAGTAGTGAAAGTGATTCAGACATGGGTCATGGATCAGCTCACATTCCTCTTTATGAGGGAGACGAAGACCCCAGATGACATTGGTTCATCTGTGAGTCAACATAGGAAGCAAACCAGGTTACAGATGAAGACCGACAAATGGCACAGTTCACAGGAGCCTTAAGGAAAAGGGCCTTGACATGGTACATGACCTTTTTTGAGAGACAACCTAGAGCGACCAAAGCTGAGATTAAGGCGCAATTCCTGACATTCTTTAAAATTCCAGACGCTAAGCACCTGGCTGGGAAGAAGCTCAAAACTACTTCATAAAAGCCAGGCGAATCCGTCCGCGACTACGACAAGCGATGGAAAGATTTACTGAGCCAATTGGATTACATTATTGATGAACAGTTACTAATTCAATGGTTTCTTGTAGGACTATCGCAAAAAGTACATCAACATATTAGTCTGAAGACGTTCAAAACGTATGAAGATGCGCTCACAAAAGCTCTGTAGGTTGAGATGGATGAAGATATACCTGCATACCCCACGGACCACCGACTGGAACAATAGCTAGGCAATGTATAGAAGTCTCTGAAGGAGCTCAGCCTCAAAAATCAAGAGATCTGGTGCACCAAGTGCTCAACTAACGGCCACTCAAAGGATAACTGTCGACATGAATATAGCCGACAAGACGTCCACTTCGTATAGACTAAATCCTTTTGCGACATTTACCAAGAACACAGAGATCACTCTACAGTAGACTGCCCATTTAATATGAAGAACGACAAAGCTTCCTGCTGTACCATCTGCGAAACCAAAAGTCACAACACTGCCAACTTTTAGTTAAACCTTAAGAATCAACATAACTATCACACGGTATACCAAACAAATGCAGTGGCACAACATAACGAGCAAAACCATCCACCAAATGATCAGAACGGACAAAGATACGACGGTTGATGACATGAGCGCCAGTACGACAACCGACGCTAGGGTTATGGAGGAAGAGGTCGATTCCCTGGGAATCGCGACATACGTCCGCATCGACCAACCCAGTGCTTCACATGCTACAAAGAAGGTCACTGGTACGCAGACTATCCATATAAGGACAGAACTGATCTTAAATTCTGTACACACTGTGGAGTAGGCGATCACTCGTTGGAGGATTGTTCTACTATGTTAGAGAAAATAAATACGAAGAAAAATGTTAATGTCTTGTCTTGTGTACAAAAGCATGATGTAATAAATACTAAAAAATTACATATTGTCACTCGACAAGGCACAAGAACAGGACCTGATAACCCTCAAATCAATAAGATTAAAGACGCAAATGGTTATCATGACCCTATAAAGGAAAAACACACATATCAAGAATCAACCCACATATTTCATGACATTGCACGACAAGAAGACATCATTAATAGTCGACTCAACACGATACATCAATTAGTCCAACTCACTCAAACAGACAAATTTGTAGCTCAGTTCATTGACTTATTGAATGAAATAAAAGGTACCAACCTGGGAAAACGAACAAAAAACATCTGCAGCCTAAACCAAAAAGACAAAAATGATGTCGACCCACTTGTCAACCTGGAAATCGAAGGTTACCATGTCTGACAAGTAGTGCTCGACTTCGGGTCCCAAGTAAATATCATGACCCGGGATACATGGGAAAAGATGGGCAGACCTCGACTCTACGAGTCAGGCATTTATCTGAAACTCATCGACCAAGGCCTCATTGAACCCATTGGGGTTTGGAAAGATGTCAACACGACCATCAAAGGAAACTCGACCAAGGTTGATTTTGAAATTATTGACCCAAAAGAAGGATCTAGCTCCTTCCCAGTGCTAGTTGGTCGACCTTGGGGACGAAATATGAAAACATCCATCTCCTTAGATAAGGAATGAATCAAGTTAAAAGGAAATGGTCAAAAGGTCATTGTACCCATTCATCCATCACAAGGAGAGCCTTGGACTGAACCGATTGATGAGGAAGTCGATGTCAGACAACTTTACCAGATCCACAACAATACAAACTACACAGAACCAAACATCTATGGAGAACTTAACTTAGGTAACCAAGACTCAATTGGTTATAACTAAGATGCTGAACTGTATGACTGGGAGATGGAAAATTACGAAACACAAGCAAGAGGGTGCTGGACTATACAAAAAGTACAGAAAAAACCCACCCGACAGTGCTTCATAGTATCAATTATCCCGAAAATATTTGAAAAGAAAGTCAGGGAACACCCTACCTTACAACCAACCAACTTAAACACTACACAACTACCCATGTATAAGGAGAGGGAATCCCCAGTCATGCACGTTGAACAGGTATCTAAAAATATTGGAGAACATGGCCGACTCCAAAGCTTAGTTGAAATGTTTACAGGTCAAGTAGCTAGATGGTGGGATATCCATCAGTCAAAACTATAGACCTGGACAACTGCTTCGACTTACTTTGTTGAAAGGTTTGGTGGAAATAAGTTAACCCAGCAAGCCCAAATCCCTATCTTTACCCAAGGTCAAAAACCAGAAGAACATATCAAGACTTGTGAAACGGAGTGGAGAAGACTTGGATACAAGGATGAGCGAGCTTGGACACATTTGTTCCCTTCAACCCTAGCTGACTTACCCAATAAATGGTATAAGATGGAGGAAGCTAGAGGTGAAACCTTCTTCTAGCATGAACTAAGGGAAAATTTTATTAAAGACTTCAACTTCACACCTCAATAGGAAAAATTGGCTGAAACAACACAGCAAATCAAAAAGTTTCTCCAACCGATCGAAAAACAACCCTACCCAGACCACCGACAGATTAAGGGATGTACCAATATACAAACTAAGTCAGAACCACAGTTGACCCATTTACACTTAGAAAATGAACACACAAAAGGCAAGAGATTCAGATGGAAATCTGACCACATTGAAACAACCAAACCTATCCACTCAATCCTGAAAGTCAAGACCACCGACAAACCAAATCTTGACAAAATGAATGCAGCCAATTTCTCTGCCACATTCTCACAGTTCAAAGAAGGAATTCGACCGATCAATGAAGCTAAAGTGCCAGATTGGCTGGATGCCAAAGTGAAAACTAAAGAGGTCGACATCTCAAATGACGACCGACCAAAAATAGCCAAGATCAGTGAGTACTGGAATGACCAACAGACCACCGAAATAGTGAACTTACTTAGAGAATTCCAAGATGTCATTGCCAGGGACTATAAAGAATTAAAAGGATTAGTACAAGAAATGGGAGAAATGAAAATTGATACCAAACCTGATGTTCGACCTGTCAAGAAAAGACCTTATAAACTAGCTCACAAGTACAAGGAGATAGTTAAAAAGGAAATCGACAACATGTTAGCATCCGGGATCATTTACCCTATCGACCAGTTGAAATGGGCAAGCCCCATGGTCGTACATCCCAAGAAACATGACTTGACAGATGAAAATACTCATCAACACAGTAGAAGAGCAGAACCAGTTCCTGGGCCCCAACATGGAGAAGATCGCGGAAGTCCCCCTTTCAGAAAAGATGTCGGTCCTATCCAGCTTAACTACATTAACTATCGACATTCAGAAATCCTTACAGAGTTGGACATATTTTCAGCATCACCTTACCATCACAGCTCCACCCATTGTTGAGATCTGCATCCATAAACGACCTACTATCCGTCTGCACAGTCCACCACAATAGCATTTTTGAAGGGTCCAACAAACACATTTTTTGTACCTCCCTGTTTCTTCAGGATGAAGAAACATTTTGTCCGTGGGGGAGATGTAGAAGGATCAACTCGACAAGTCGACTTAAACGAAGACCGACTTAGTCGATCAACCGACTAAGTCGATGGGACGACTTAGTCGATCAGCCGATTAAGTCGGTCGGTCGACTAAACTAGAAGATTAGGTCGGCTAACTAAAAGTCATGTTGGTTCACCAAACCAACAGTTAGTTATTTTGTAACTATTTGTAAATTATATATATTAGGCTGTTGAGCCAAACAAGAACTCAGTTTAGTTCTCTGCCTTGTATGAACTCATTGTAGTAATATAATCTATTATCCTATATCTTCTTGTCTCTTGTCTCTGTCTTATATTTATGTATGTTTTAGTATGTATTATTGGTAACCTTATGTGATCTGTTAGATTACAACATCACCCCATTGGTGATATACTAGTAGGGCTAGATCCGAATATCCCTTGAATTCGGTATCGACATATGCATAGTCCTCAATCATGAGGAGATTATCATCTAGCCATCGAAAGAATGCAGTCCTATACTTAACCTTGCGGCCTTCGCCACCATGGCGTGCCATAACCTCCACCCAATGAAACATATGAGGATCATGTGCACTCAACTTAGTGAAGTCCACTTGTGGCCTCAGGTGTGGTACTCTCTCGAAGAGAAAATACACTAAGATAGTTCCATAAAAAGTGCTTCAACTCTCCTTGTCGACACTTGGTCAATTGTTTATTGAGAGTAACAAGTAGGGATTCCTCCTAGTTGAAGACTATAGGTTCCATTGCCTCCAAGGCATACAAAATATGTGCATGAGATGCTTGGTGAGCCCCTTGGCTCCCCGAGATGTGCTTCATAGTGAACAATATTGTGCGAAGAGGTAAATCCATGAAATCCTTGATGGGTATATTATTTTTGCACATTTGTGTTCTAGTATCTTTACCTGTGACCTCATTCTGGGATATTTGAAGAATTTCAATAGCCCACATCCGCATAGAGCATCCATAGTCCCAACATCATTCATAGCTCTAATGTCATCGAGCTCATGCTCTCTTTCCTTCCAAACCACCATGTCTACTGAAAGTAGCCTGCCAAAAATTTAAAATGGAGTATTGGAACATAAATACAACCATTTAAAATACTTCAATTTCATTCTTTTGGTATATTTTCACAATGTTATAGGACAACTTATGTCACCTCCTATTCTACGTTAAGACAGAGCTATGCCACGGCATTTTTCTATAGGATAATTTGTGGTGTCGCATAGGCACCTCCTGTCGCGAAAAGGAAAAGAGTGTTGTCCAGTAAATGCATTTTCCCTTTGGGAGAATGATCCTAGAATCCTAAAACATGCATGGAATGAGAAAAAGTAATCCATAAAAAGATTAGGAATGAACTTAGGTTTTACTGAGAACTGACAATTCTAGAAATAGTTGACTGACGGCTCCGCAAACCTCACTTGAAAAATGCACACAAATGGCTCAAAATTCTCTCCAAATAGTAAAAATGCAAACAATAAATATTTTTTACTATTTACTAGCTTTTATTAAGATATATTTGGGTTTTATTTTATTATTTTATTATTTTATTAAATATTTACCCTTAAATAGTACATAAAGCCTAGTTTTTAATATTTTTAGAATCTAATAGTCGTTTTGAGGCTTGCAGAGCATGGAGAAGTTAATTCTTTGGTTACGAATGAGTTTATTTTTTACTTTTTCATCCTCGCACAAAACATAAAAATCTCCTGAGCACTATTTTCGAAACTTTAGTCGTGCTCGTTAAACCTAGTACTAAAATTCCGGGTCAAATTTTACTTCTTTTTCACTCTCGTTAAATGTTTTTTGTGAAGAGAAACCCTAATGGAGTCTTCTTTAAATTCTTTTAGGACTCCTAAAATGTGAAAATATCGTCGAGTGAACTTGTCTTCTTCACACTCGTAAAATGAAGTGAAGAGTTGTCTTTCTGACGGTAGTTTACCCCTTTTTCGATTCAGATTAACTAAATTACGAAAAAAGGAATACTCTAGTTGTTGACTAGAAGAATTCTCTAAGGTGTTATTTTATACTTTTTTTGGGCCTCGGAGACTAAATTGTATGAAAAATGACCTTTTGGAGTATTCTTCCGTTTCATTCAGACTCTCTAAATGTGAACGACATTGAGTTTACTTTCAATAGAATCATTAAATTAAACACTGAGATACCCTCTTTTGGAAATGAACCCATTCTTCTTAGGTTTGTAAAACATGTGAGAATGGACTTATCCTATGATAAGCTACAATGAGTGTTTTTTACCCTCTTTGAAATCATAAAAATGAAAAAGAGGCACTCAACAATCATGGTGGGGAAATTAAGGGAAAGGGAATTATATTTCATTTGCAATAATGACATTTTGTATTCACCTTTGAACATGGCACTTATCTACATTTCATTTAGTCAATTGCATATTTAGCTTGCTTCTGATTTGATCCACTTTCATAAGTCATGTTACTCCGTTGAGTCTTCCAAATAATGCATCATCCATCATTACATTATGTCTTGGTATCGGCCTCGTCAATTCAATGCTTCCAAGTCTTTGGTCGTGCCTCCCTATGTTCAAAGGAAAATTGTGTTGAGATTTTGCATCTGCATTCAAAACTACCTTTGTGTCAGTTACCTTTGAGTCAATCCTATGGTTGCATAATACTCAAATTCGAGAAGTTTGTTCCGAGTTTCGTGTCTTTGGTGTGGGATTCATCATGGCCCTCCTTCGATGAGAATATTCATGTCGACTTCAACTCATCATCCAAGAATTAGTCTTAGAATTAAAGAAGTACCTTGAAATCTATATGCCCTAATGATAGGTTTTCTTTCTTTCTACAATAGGTTTGCATCATTGAGATTTGATCGAAATATTCGACATCAAATCATCTATTCACATTTGGAGGAATGTATTAGGGTACCTTGGGAATCATTGACATCAATGGTGATCTCCCTCGTACTTGTTAACGGTTCTCAACATTAATCAGCAATCAAGTGGTTTCTACCATGTTAAACATCAAGACATTGTAATGACATGGATAGAATCATACTTTGTTAAATACGCGAAGAAGACCTTGGGTATTTGTTAAAGAGATCGTTGATTTCCCCATGTTGCGATGGAGTATTTTTATGAGTCCTAGCATGGATCCACATTTGTGTGGTCGTGCTTGTGCTCAATTTTTCATTTATATTCCATAGATATACATTACATGTCTAGTAGCTATGTCCAAGTTTGATTCTTATTATCATGGATCTATGTTGTATTCTAGTAGCCATGATTGTTTGTACTTCACATGGATCTGTGTTTTATTGGTCAGCAGCCATGATGAAAGGTATATGGAAACACAAGTTGAAGTGTGAATGTACTATAGAATAAGATGGGTTGATGAAGATCTCTGATCGATGAACTCTTTCCTCAAAGTGATAACTTGTTCTTACAAAGCATTCACCTATACTATCCCTCTATCCTCATGCCTTGGGGGGCATTATGTTACACATATTTCTTGTCATCATCATATAATGAGAACCCAAACATAAGAACTTTCCTCAAATCCCCAAGTTGTGAAGTTGAATTTGGGCCAGTATCAGTGATTTCATGTCTTTGTCCACCACCGCACTTTCCTTTTGGAGAATGTGCATTACCCTATGTGTAACACTTGTTTTCCATGAACAAAAAGCGGTGCGACTGCCACATTCCTTCATACAATAAGCGGTGCACTTTGGGTAATGCTATGTCTTAGTTGACAAAGAGTGGTGCTCGAGTTTTAAAGGTAAAAATAGAAGTTTCACGAAGCTTCTCGAAGCTTGCCTTCATGTAAACCTCGTCCCTAGACTCCTGGATCACCTGGGATCGAGATCCATCCTTGTAGGATCTCCCCTCCACCTCACCCATGAGAATCTCAACATTCCCTATCCTCCCATGGCTATAAGTATTGGCTCAGCCCCCATGGGTAAAGGGATGAAGATTATTCTACAACATGAAAACTATGTCCAAATCTAGCCAAGGAGAGTGAGCATTCGGTAGACAAGTTTGAAGCTTTGGAGGCAAGGTTTTGCTTGAGAAGAGACATCTCAATACTAAGGCTCTCGGTTGTAATTTCTCTCTCTATTTCATTTATGCAATAAAAGTTCCTTTCCCATGAACGATATTGTGTATCAATCATTTCTTTCATTGTTGAATTCATTAGTCATCAACATAGGATCATATATTGTACTTGGTACTTTGACTTTATATATGGTTTGTTGTGTATTTCTTGCAGGTGAATCTATGGAGATCAAGCACTCCAAAGGTTAGCATATTACAGTGTGTGACAGGTAAAAGAATCCATTCCAAGAATCTATTTGATCTTAAGAGAAGTACTTTTAGTTGTTGTGACTTCTTTGTTCTAGCTATGAGTATTTCAGGCTAGGGAAACAACTTATGTCCACTGAAGGTGAGTATTTCCGATAATAGTAAAACGGTGTCAAGTTTCAAAGAAAAAATGATGCAAAACTTAATGATAATGAGATAAGAGAAGAGGTCTTAACAAATATCCATAACCTGGAAGTTGACATTAGACTCAAAAGCTAGAACTTCAACATGAGATTCTTTCTCTATAGGTTCATTTCACTACCCTGTAGCATTCTTTAGAAATTCCCATGACATTTTCCATATCTTTCCACATGTGTAACATCATACCTGATTTTCTTTGCGTCTACTCCACCCTCTAGATAAATATATTCTTCCTCTAAACTCACCCCCTCTTGCTATATGAATTCCTAGATTTATTTCTTCCTCTTTAGAAGGTTGAAATTTTCTTCTGTTACTAGTTTTCCCTTTTCCTCTAGAAGAATTATTTCCCCTGTTTATTTGGCTTTTCTTCCTAGCCAATTTCTCCTCATCCTTTAGTGCCAACTGATATTCATCATCAATAGTTTGAAAAGAAAAACAACTTATCTAATCTTGTATATCAAACCTCAGCCCATTGGCATACATGACAACTCTTTTAGGAGTGTCTTCTATGTACCTTGGTATGATATTTATCTTATAAAAATCCTCTATGTATTCGTTCACATCCATTAATTTTTGTCTCAAGTTATACATCTTTCGGAACAAAATCAACTCATAGTCCTTGGGTAAGAACTTACCTTTTAACTTGATCACCATTCGGCTTCAACTTGTAATCTTTGATTTATTCTTACACCTCCTTTCCTCCTACACACCAGCCCACCATAAATAGGCATGGCCTATCATATTTGTAGCAGGGAATTTCACTTCCTTATCTACACTCACCTCTTCATAATCAAAATATTTATTTAAAGCAATTATCTAATCTATGAGTTTTTTGGGCTCTAAACTCCCATAATATGTTGGTATCACAACTTTCGGTTTTGAACTAGAGTTTAAAATAGATTGAATAAATATCATTTTTTAAATATCCTCTATTCTTTCTCCTTTTTCATAATATTCCTCATCTAGTTCACTAATATCCCCAGCATCAAGATCTTGATGTATGGCTACTTCCATAGCTTCTAGTATTTCCCGTAGAATTCCCACTTCCTCCATCACTTCTACATTAGCAACATGTCAATGACTTCTTCCTTGGATGCCTCAACCTATTATGATCCTAAAGTCCATATCTTGACATAATGAATCACTGGGGGGAGAAATTTACTATTACTGAAATCTGCTCTGATACCACTAATGGTGTAGGAGAAAAGAAGGTAAAACTATTATTCGTGCAATCTCAAATCTCGAGAGAAAGTAGTCACAATTGAACTAGGAAATTTTGATCAATATTTTTAGAAGGCTCCTAAAAGTTAAAATATTCACAACATTCAAAGAGTGCTCAAAATAAAAATTTACGTTTACACCCAAATTTCCTTTACAAATTCAAATTCAGAGGTTCAAGTCTGAAATTCATTCCCAATAATTTATACAAAAAAAGATGAAATTTCAATCTTTTTTGCATTTTTGCAGGAATAATAGACACATAGGAGAAGTGCTTCAATCTACAGGAAAAATCAAAATGCCTCAGGAAAACACTACTTGCTCATGTTTTTGCAGGACCGGCTCATGTTGTTGCATGAATGACTCATGTTGTTTAACTCCAAATTCAACTGCAAACTTTTGATTTTCCTTCTTTACTTAATGGGAACACCTTCTAATTATTCTAACCCAACCTTCAAAGTATTAAACCTTCAAACTCTCGCTCCTTCCCAATAATTTCAAGAAACATTGCTTCATAGCAGCGTATTAATAAAAACTTAATTCAGAACTGAGCCAATCAAGAAGTAAATACAAATATATATGTAGAATGTTTGAAAACATTTGCTTGATTTCCAAACTCCAATAATAAGGAAATGACATATACACTAAAATGACTAGAATTCATTCAAATCCAAGATTATTAAACAAAGCATTCATTCATGAATCAAACACACATGAATCTCAAATGTGGGGAATGAATACACAAAGGTTTTTTCTCACAATATTTCATCATTGCATTCAATATTCACAATATTCAATACAAACCCTAAAAATTTTCAAGTTTGGATCTTTTATTACAACTATTTGATATCTGAAAACCTTACTGACTCTATTTACTTAACTATTAACTGCTAATGACTCAAACTACTATTTACCACTTAACTAAGGGATCAAATCTCTTTTTTTTATTATCCCTAAATTATTGCAACAAAAACCTAAATTCAACATTGCTCTTTAAAACACAATATATATTTTAAATCTCCAAAAATATAAGTGGAAACATTGGTCCATGCCCTTGTATCAGTATGGATGGATGCACACACACACACACACACACACATAATTTTGATGAACAAAATATATACACACCTACACATCCATTAACTATTGATTTTATCCATGTCTTATATTTGAATGACACCATTGAACAATTTGATAAACCGATAAAAATTGATTGGCATAGTGGTCCATCTACCACCTTTGAAGTGCTCGTTTTACACATACCCCTATACCATCGTGCTCTCATTTTTCATGACCAATCTAAAAGAAATTCTAGCAATGTCTATTGTTTGATTTTCTATGAAGACAACACAAGTAGAGGAATGATCATGAAGATTTAATTAACTTACACATCCATCTAACGATATATAGTGCTCATTGAATTCAACCATGTCTTTATCCAATGAATCATAAATTACATCAAAACAATGATGTACAAAATGTGTATCATATGTATGATCATCACTTATATAAAAATAATATTCCTTAATCACATGTCGATTGTCACTAGTTCTGATCTATGTTATCAACATTGTGTTGAGCATATTTATATAGAACATGGACAAATATAAACACTTAGTTGGAATGATAATATTCACTCTATATCTCTTTCAGAATTTTTGCATAATTAAGCAATCTTTGTGTTTCATATTGAGAATGAAGATGCATTTCACAATGGTAATTATCTATGATATTTATACATGGAAAAATGTTAGTTATGATAAAAATAACATGTAGAATATAAAAATAGAAATATTGAAAGGAAGAAGGGGTACAAAATATGCTTCATACACTAATCAAATAGAGAAGAATGTGCAAAATCTAAATAAACAAAATTGCAGTAATGAACAACCCAAAAACATTCAACCATTAGATGATTATTTTATAGGAAAATCATTCTTGCAAAAGAACACCACACTCCAAAGAACACTCAATATATTAATCAACAACTAACAAATGGTTTCATTAAATCACCGATTCTCAGTTGTATCAATAAGAGTGTTTAGCAGCATAAACATTTCCACATAAATTTCAACAAGATAGTAGTGTGTTAATAGACACACTTTTCTCCAAACATAATACTAAGTAAATAGGCATAATAAAACCGTAAACCATTTATGGTTTTCCATTTCTACATCATGGAAACCATTTCCAATTAATTTTGCAACCCCTATTACTTAGTATTCATTGCCTACTAGTGATTTTCATTTATTCCCTACCACTAGCACTCAACATTTATTCTTTGTTATAACTCACCAATAACTATAGGCTCTATTATAAGACTAGAAGGCGTATGACACACCTATTCCAATGGTCTCCCACTTGTCATATATTTTGAATATTAAGGGATAATGAATTAAATTGTTGGCTAACTACTAGGGACCATAAGGCCCATAGACTCACAACATCACCTGAATCTAACTATGCTCATAGATTTTTTCAATGCTTTTACAACCATTTGTAAAGTGTCAACATTTTCTAGTATCACCTTTCGATCCTTGACCATTTTTGCAATGAAATGGTACTCGATATTACTATGATTGGTTTATTTGAGAAAATTCGAATTCTTAACCAAACAGATGGGATTCTTACTATCGCACTGAATTGAAATAGCTCTCTGACTTAGCCCTACATCTAAACGTAGTTTTATAAGTCAAATGGCATCCTCACATGCATGAGTAGATTCCATGTACTTTTCCTCTTTAGTGGAAAAAGCGATCACATCCTACTACTTTACCATCCAGCTCATTTCTCCACCAAACAATAGAAACATATATCCACTTGTAGATCCCCTTCCATGTAGTACATCCTTTATCCAATCATAATCCACATAACTCTATATTTCCACTAAGTGTGGGTCCCATGAAACCTTACATTAATAGAAAATGGAATACACAAAATTAACTCACAAATACTTCAATAACCTCTTCAATGTGCCCAATGTTCACATTTAGGGTTAGCCATGAATCATCTCAAGACACCCACTACCTGGGTAATGTCTCGTCTAGTGTGTATTGTTGCATACATCAAACTAACAAATGCAATAGCATGTGGAGCAAAATAAATACCCCCCATCCATGTAGGTGTCATAGAACATTGTTCAACTAAAATCTTAGTTCCCATATAAATCATAGCACTCAATGCTTTGCAATCTACCATGCAAAAAAATTGTAGCACAAAGTTCACATACTTACTTTGGGTGAACAAAATATTTATGTTTAGTTTATATCACCTAATATGCATTCTTAATATATATTTTATATACCCCAAGTTCTTCATGTCAAATTGTGTTGAAATGTAAGAATTCAAATAATGAACCACAACCCTATGATTGCAAAAAAACAACATATCATCTACATACAGAGTGATAGCAAGGAAATGAATAGAATATTCTTTGTAATACAAAAAATTAATATGGTTTAGATCTAAAAAATCCCAATACCAACACAAAGGAATCAAAATTTTGGTTCTTGATTATTATAGTTGGTTTGAGACAATATGAAGACTTTTTTTAATTTGCAAACTAATGACTCTTTATCTTTTTCAATGCAATGATTTTGTTGTGTCAAATAGATCTCCTCCTTCAAGTCACCATGCAGGAGTGTTATTTTCGCATCCATACATTTTATATCTAATTCAAAAGTTACTACTATATATAATAGAAATATGATAGATGTTAACTTAGTATTTAGAAAAAAAATATCACCAAAGTCTATTCCGTCAACCTAGAAATATCTTTTTGCAACCAACCTTGATTTGTACTTTTCAACACTACATTCTAAACTGGTCTTCCTTTTGAATGCAAATTTACAACCCATGTATTTTTTTCCATCACGTGATACTACCAAATCTTATGAATCATTACTTTTTATAGAATCCATGTCCAATCTCCAAGATAGCTTCTATTCCATCTCCATGCCTCTTTTACAACTCTAGGTTTATCAATGTAGTATGTAAAGAAAACATACATATGAAATCAAATGGACTATAATTATATATATCTAGTTGTCTTCTTTGTAGAGTGTACTACTTAATTTTTGAGGTTACTTTTCTTCCTCCTCTTCTAAACCCTCTAAACCATCCTCCTCACCTTTTCCATCATGAACTTCTTGTTCATTTACTAGTTCCACATTCTCATTCTTGGGTGGTTATTCAATAATTATCAATCTCTTATGACTACACCATTATGTGAGAAGACATAAATTCTTTGAAAATAAAATTCCTGCTATGCAAAACTTTTTTTCAACCACTAGATCCCAAATCTTGTACCCTTTCACACTAATGCCATAGTCGATGAAGATATGTTTCACAACCTTATTATCCAACACTAACCACTTTTACTTAGGGACATCATCATATGCCTCACAACTAAAAACACAAATATGTTGAAGTGAGGAATTCCTGGTTGTCTAGACCTCTATAGGGGCCTTATCCACAAGAGATGATGTGGGCATTGTAGCATATCTTTCCTCTAGACCCGAGTCATGCATGCATGCAAGCATTCATCCATGCAACATTGTTGACCTCCCTAGTACCTAGATATTGTTGTTGACCTCCTAGTTCCTCAATCCTTGTCATTTTTACCTCATTAACCACTATTGCTAACTCATCCGCGATTTTATCCATCTGCATTAGTTACATTCAGTTAAATAGGCTACAATCAGTTAATTAGGCCACCATTCCTAGATTTTATCACTCTAGTATGATAATGAAATCCAATGACCATTATTAGTCAATTGAACACCCTAATTCTCCCCTACATGATTAGTTATCATTAGTTAACTCATTAATGCACCCTTTTGGTCCACTATTATCAATTATACTCAGTTAAGTGATCTGATTCAAGAGTTTCCACTAGTTCTCAAGTCTAGTGATGGTTTCTAAATGCCTTCTTAAGATAATTAATTTCTCCTTTGGAGATGTATTTATATTTTACTCTCATTATTTATTTATAGAAAACATGGATTTTATTCAATTGAGTTTCTTCTATAATGTAATCTACTTAATATTTCTTCACTAAGTTTGCTGCAAATATTTGTTGTTCATATCAGTATGATTACATTGTACTTTAGATCCTTATCTTATTATTTATTTCTTCCATCAAGGCTATCTAGAAATATCACAAGGTATCAGAGCCTAGGGATCTCGGTAAATTTAATTAATCCTCAATACAAATTTTCAGAGTGTTTATTTTGCAGGTACACCAACTTCAAAATGGATTTGCAATTAATTTCTCCTCTATCACCATTCAATTATGCTGAGTGGAAATTGAATATGGTTGTATATCTCAAGAGCCATGATCTCTTTGATTTGTCTATTGAAGTTCTAGAAATTCCAGAATCCGATGAATATAAAAATGATTGGATAAATGACTATGATAGTGCATATGGAAAAATATGTCTAGCGATGTCTCGTAAGATGTGGTGTCTCATTGATTTTGCTAAGTATCCATTTGAGATTTGGAGCAATCTAGATAGAGATTTTGGTGTGCAAAAAGAAGTAGATGACACCTAGATCGAATCTAGCACATCCTTAAGTGTTCTTAGTTCAAATATATTTTCCTCAAAACTCTCTAATGAAGTTGTTCAAGTTGAATAAATAGAAAAATATTCAACTTATTCAGTTCGAATTGGTGAATGTATCCTTGCAGTGACTCATCCTCATATTGATCTAGAAGTTTATGAGAACTATGATTTCTCATCTTCCAATACAATTGCTCCATTAGAACACATTCAAACCACCATTGTTGAAGGAGAACTATTTTTCCATCTATTCTCCAATGATTCTTCTATTATGAATTCTTAGCCAAGTTCGCGAGTGATTGCTCAAGAAGTTGAAGAGGGATTTGATTCCTCTCTCTCCATTGTTGTTGCGAGTGTGAATAAATGTGATCCTTTGTATGTTTTGGAGGTAATATTATATTTGGGAAGTGATCCATTTTCCCTCACTGGTCCAATGCTTCCAACAAATTCTACTTGATTGCTTGCAATGTATCTTAGAATTTTATTGAAGAGGGAGAAAACTATAGATTTTCCCTCTCAGTGGCACAACTAGGACACATGTCTCGCCTTCTTGGAGCTGATTTTAACTCTCATGATTCAAAATTAATACTCCAAGACATTCTGGTTATGCTTGGGATTGATCTCATCACTATTGGTGTGAAAAATCAAACACCACAAGCCTCCTTCAAAAAATTTGTTGTTAGGGATTATATATGGGTTTCTTCTCATGAGTTTGTTGATATAAAATGTTGTGACTTCTTTGATATTTTTAAATATACATCAGATTATGGATGTCATACATTCATTTTTCATTGTTCAATGTATCCTTTTCTTTCCTACATGGTCACATGCTTATTTCCTCAAAATTCTAGTAAAAATGGAGGACACCACTATTCGCTTGCAACTAATGTAAATAACTTTGGTTCAAGTTCTCAAGAACCTAAAGACTCATTTGGACCTAATCTCACCTTCCTTGGGTCGAATTTCAAGTCTAAAGAGCACCTACATTTTTGTTTTGTCAGAGTATCTTGTTGATGTATATGTAACTTCGGAATGTATTCTTATATGTATTTTATATATTGTAACCCGATGTTTATTCCGGGATGTTTCTATTATGTATTTGAGTCATATTGTATTACCCCGATGTTCTAATCGAGAGGATTATTAATGTAAACAAGTCTTGTCAAGTCATTAGGTAAGTCCCCACAGTTTCGGGGCACTTGGGTTATTATACACTAATTAAGGTGTAGGCTCAAGTAATTAATTATAAGTTAAGCCTACATGGTTGAGTGCACTTCAAGTCAACGGAAGAATATAAATAGAGAGTGAGGGTCTCTCTATTTATCACTTGTGAATTACATCACTAGCTCTCTCAAGTGTGGCGCACCTTTGGAGAAGGAAATACTTTGGCTTGACAGAAGACAGAAGGTTGTTGTTGTGTTGGGAGGTCATCTTACTGTTTTGGGTTTCACATCTTGTGGTGATACTATCTTAGAGGAAGTTGAGGGGTTTTCTCCATTTATGGTTTCCCCTATCAAAACTCTTTGTGTCTCTTGTCTCATGTGATGTGCTTATGTTATTGATGTGCTTGTTATTCTCTCAATGAAAGGATCCTAACATAATGCTAGCTTAAATGTTAAAAAAAACTAACATGGTATCAGAGCTAACCTAAGAAGAAGACATTGTGCAGCTACAGAAACTAGGGCTTCCTATTTTGTGGATCTTCCTCCACATATTTTCAGCAAAAGTATGCTAGGATGACTCTCCATTGAAGGGTGCATCTTTCTGTCGATGCGGAATTCAATTTCAATCATTTTCAGTTTCGATGTGGAAATTAGGGCTTTCTACAGAAGAGGAATTTTTGGGTGAGACTAGAATAGGATTTTTATCCTCATCAAAACCTAAATTTAGAGACCTGGATCAAGAAATTTGGTTTTGTAAATCTCCGGGAAAGTCAAACCCTAGTTTGACCCCTAGCTAGGAGAAACCCTAAATACTAAAACTGCTATGTTTTGGTACAGTCGCTATATGCCGATATTGGAGAAGTCTCAGAAGATAAAAATTGCAGGGGACGAACATAAAATCCTTGTGAACACTGTGTCCAAATTTCATCCTATGATTCTATATATTCTGGGAGATATGATCTCTCCAAGTTAGGGTTCCATCCTCTTCCTGAAATCATCCATAAACAGGACACCTGGGGAGATCTGCAATATATTGGGCTACAGAGGTCCAAATGGAATTCCTGAAGATTTACCAGAAAGGAAATGGACTTTAATTTCTTTGGTCCAAATTTCAGACTCAGAAGATGAACCAGTGACACGTGGCATTCCGTTCAACTTCGCTGTTCTGAACAGCACTGTAACAGGTCACCTTGGGAAAAGGATCATAAATCCAAAATGGTGAAACAAATTCTGATGAAAACTATGGTTTTGGATCAGAGACATGCAAGGTTACCTCAGTAAGAAATTTCAGACATAGAGGATCAGTAATTTCAGAGATATCACAGAAACAGTAACATGAATTTCTGCAGAAGAAATCAGAAAATTAGGGCTTCCTGTTCCGGGAGTTTCCCTTCACTGTTTTCAGAAAAGGAGTACATTGGACAGCTCCATTTGAAGATATCTATATGTTCATCCAATCATATTTGAAATATTCCAAGTTTTGAAAATTAGGGTTTTTGTGACAAACCCTAGATCAACGAACTCCGGGACAAGGACGGACACCTCAAATCGGTAAGATCTAATCCTTTGCTATTTCCATTTGAGGTTCTCATTTCAATATGATATATCACATCAGCTTAGTTAAAAGCTTGCGGAAGTTGACAACTTCCAAACCTGGAAGTATATGATCTCTCTGAAGAAAATGGATTGGACACCTACATGAGGATGGAGGTTCCAGTTTCAGAGGGAGATGAGGCCAAAGAAGACATCATGCTCATGCTGCAGAGGATGATGAAA
>LPNX011221553.1:434380-511208 GCA_001517045.1 Pseudotsuga menziesii | reverse complement strand
TTGGGTTTCACATCTTGTGGTGATACTATCTTAGAGGAAGTTGAGGTGTTTTCTCCATTTATGGTTTCCCCTATCAAAACTCTTTGTGTCTCTTGTCTCGTGTGATGTGCTTATGTTATTGCTATGCTTGTTATTCTCTCAGTGAAAAGATCCTAACATAATGCTAGCTTAAATGTTAAAAAAAAACTAACATATCTCAGTTGCTCTACATGGTTCCAATCTCCATTTTGCAGTTGTCTATGTTCTTGATCAAGTTGAGAATATTCCTGTTCTTCCAAAGAGGAATATTCATATAAACATAATCATTTAGTTTCGAGAGCATTTTTGGTTTACCTTTCATTTCCATTTTTTAGGAAGGATTTTCCCCATGTGGTTTTTCCTTTTTCCTCTGTTTATATGGATCTTAATAATGTAAAGGGTGACCATAGGCCCAGTTTCCTAGGATCTATATTTTTTTTTTACTTCTCATAAGTCATGATTAAGGGGGGGGTTTTGGAGCATATTTTCCATCTAGACCTGATTCATGCATGTAACCATGCAACATGCATGCAACATTATTGACCTCCCTAGTACCTAGATCTTGTTCTTGACCTCCTAGTTCCTCAATACTTGTCATTTTTTACCTCGTTAACCAATTTTTCTCCCTAATACATGATATTATGACTGCATGCACCCTCATCCATGATTTTAGCACCTCATGCACCCTCATCCATGATTTTATCCATCTACCATCAATTACATTTAGTTAAATAGGCTACAATCAGTTAACTAGGTCACCATTACTAGAGTTCATCACATTGGGCTGATAGTGAGCTCTGATGACCAATGTTAGTAAACTTAACTCCCTAATTTTCCCCTACATCATTTGATATCATTAGTTAACTCCTTAGTACACCCTTTTGTTCTACTACTATTAGTTACACTCAATTAATTATTATGATTCAGTAGTTGCCACTAGTTGTCAAGTCTAGTGATGGTTTCTATGCTAATTTGAGCCTACCTAATGAGAGGATTCCAAATTCTTTCTTAATATAATTAGTTTCTCCTTTGAAGATTTATTTATATTATACGCTCATTATTGATTGATAGACAATATGGATTTTATTCAATTAAGTTTCTTCTTGCATGTATTATGCTTAATATTTCTTCACTAGTTTTGTTGCAAATCTTTGTTGTTCATGTCAGTAGGATTACATTGTGCTTTAGATCCTTAGCTTATGATTTATTGTTTCCATCAAGGCTATTTATAAATCTCATAGTGGGAGACTATTTGATTAGGTAACATGCAATAGGGACTATTTCTACCCAAAACTTCTTCTTTGTTACACCCATCGTAGTGATGGGTGTTAAGAAAATAATAATTGTGAAAAAAATTAAATAGAGACATCTAACATGTGAATCTTTTGAGTTTGAGTTCTATGCATGTTTTATTATACAACAAATAAATAGTAAATGCAAAATTTCAGAGCATAAGTAACATTAAAATGCCATAATAATAAGAATTAAAATTTACTGAGTTAGATTGAGTAAAATACTTTAATGTATACTTCAACTATAATCCCATAGGTCCAACTCTATCCAACCAAGCATGTTTCCCAAACTGGGATTATTCCTCCCAACAAACTAGCATATGAGCTTCTAGTAATAAAAAACCTATGGGGATTCCTAGCCCTCGATGGACACAACTCTAATAACCAAAAGAAAAACTCGTTCCCAATCAATAACTAGTCCTATCTCTTAGCCCCATAACAAGTACAAATAAATCATACAACCTCAAAACCAAAAACAACCACCCCTTCTCATTCTCCCAACTTGTATTTTTATCCCCCATTCCTCTACCTCCCTTCCTCCTCCTAAGGAGGGTTCCTAGGAATGTCAACCAAAATAAAATAATGTAATATTTAAGACCACCTCACTAATTAAGGATCGAACAACACTCCCTAACAAGTCATTCCTAACACATATACTCAACTAGATCTTGTAAGGCCAGATATTATTAAATAATAAAATATCTCCAAAATTGTTTATCATTAACATGCAACTATCAACCACATCCTATTTGTTTGGAAGGCATTAGTTATACCATTAATATCATGACATGCAATCAATAAATTATGAATAATAATTATACTTAAACAAGGAATGAGATCACTTAACTTAATTGATATTGTTAATGAGATTTAAATTAAGGGAAATCAGCTCAAGTACATATTAAACATGATCAATGGAAGTTAATGTAATTAATACATCACACTTAAATGATAACAAGACAACAATATACTTAATATTATACATTATTACATGCATCAACCATTATACATGATAACACAACAATCACACGAACACACACGTGCACGCACACGTACACACACATGCACACGTCTGCGTGCACACACACACACACACACACACACACACACACACACACACACACACACACATCTTAACTAATACCAGTTTACACGTGCAAAATGTCTATGTGTGGCTAGCATACAAATTTCATATGCATGTACTATAGGAAACCATCACCACGTCTAATGCACTGTTCGTAAATGAAAAGAAAATAATAACCACACATGCAAGACAAGGTAACCACACATGAAAAAAAAGTAACCACACATGCAAGACCATATCAAACACCAACAACATTGATAATTTTCACTAACTTAGTCACAACTCATCATCACAATCAACATTATACTTAGATACACCTTAATAAACTAACCTGCAACTTACAAGTGATAGGAACCAAGTAAAACTAATTTGGTGTGTGAGGTCCCAAACTAAAATATCAAAAATCTAATTATCCTTCTTCCCTAACCTACTTCCAACATTCCCTTCCTATCAATTCCTATATTGGAATATCCTAGAGTGTCAACTACATTTACCTAACCCCTTAAATAACATGTAAGTGGAAGCATCCACTAAATTGATCACTTCCATGGTAGGAAACTGATAGTTTTAATCACACAAATTGGGGAGCATCACTCAAATCAACCCTCTGACGACCCCAGGTTCTTGAGGATACATTGTGGGAAATACCTCCACCTCTCCTAATGGAACTAAGTTCAATACACTATTATTAATCACGTTGAATCACATTGTGTTGCTATTGTAGTTCTTAGAGTTGTGTCATAAAATGACAAGTTTGGGCAACCTTGTTATCGGCATCAACTTGTACTAGCTCACACACAATAAGAAATGCATTGCTATCACTTATCACCTCTAACTTGTGGGTTAGTCTCATCCAGAACATAATATCATACATATTCTTTCATTGTTTTCAAATGGCTTACCGATTTATTAACCATCAATCAATATAAACAAGTTAATTTATTTATCATGTGCATGGAAGTCATCCATTCATTTAATTGTAAGGTACTTTGGCATCCACATACCCTATAATTTATTTAAATATTGCATACTAGGAGAAAATCACACCTTTTTCATAATCATTAATAAATAAATTATAACTTGAAACATATAATTGACTCATATAAATAGATTATAAATCCACACACATAGTTTACTCAGTCAACCTAGGTCCAACAAATAATACATAAATAAATAGAATCTAGGTATAATTCTTGTTTAGATGTCCCATCAAAATATGGAGTGCTACATTCTCCAAGCTAGATCCATTAAGCATACTCCTATCTCTCCTCATAAACATCATGTTCATTCATTTTGCAACTCCATTCTGCTAAGGGGTATATTGAGTTTCCTTAAAGTATTTCAATACCATTCTCCTTACAAAATGTATCTCTGTAAAACAAAACCCATTCTCATTATCATTCCTTGACACCTTAATCTTCCTACCATTTTGATCTTCCAAAAGAGATTTATACTCACTAAATTGACTAAAGACCTCATATTTAGTTCTGACAAAATATGCTCATAATGTTCTTCTAGAATAATTATCAATGAATTACACATAATATAGAGACTTAGAAATAAAACGAACTTTAAATTAAATTAAGTCGAGTAACATAGAATGTTTGTGAGAACATGGCTCTGTTTTCCATATATGTAATGATCAGAAAAATCAAATCTAAGAGCACGACCATTCAATTCAAACACTATTTTTCTCTAAGGGTCTTAAGTCCTCACTTATCTAGCTGAATCTCTAGTACCATAAGTGCTTTCCTAAGAATCGAGAAAACTTGACCATCGGAAGTAGATACACATTTTGATTGTGATGGTGTAGATTATATAGATTGTTTTGATATAAATTGAATAATTATTACATTAACGGTGCACATATAAAGCTTGAACAAATTTCCCACACAAACTCTCTTAGCAACCACCATATATCCTCAAACCATCTTACATCGTTTGTTCGAGAATACCATCTACACTTTCACATCTTGAAATTTCCTTACTAATAGCAAGTTGCACACCAAACTTGAAATGTGTAAAACTCTATTAAACCCCTTCACTCTACCATGAGGGAATCGTGAATCTACCACAACCAACTATGTTCAGACCAGAGTTGCCACCAAGCTATACCATCCCACCATCATATTTCTCATACACTGAAAATGAATTTTAATGGGAATTTATATGGAAGGAAATTACAAATTCTATTAGCCATGCAATTTGGTTTGCATAGGTTGTCAAAGATGCAACAAATACATCCCCACTATCCTCTTAGAAGATTTTCTAGACTCATCGAAGCCATTATTTTCCTTCTTCTTCCTCTTTTTTTCTTATATGCAATCTCTTCTAAATTGCCCAATCTTGAACCAATTCCTTCATTTTGCCTTGGATTTTCGAGGAGACTTGGGTCTCCCTTGAGATTGGCATCTACGATTTTCCATTTTCTTATATTTCTCCTCTAATATTCCATGAATAACAAGGCCTCATTGGTGGATTTTGAATCTTTTCATCTCGACTCCTGAGAGTAAAGCAACTATGACCTTATTAAGCACGAATGTCTCTTCTTAAACATTTAATAGCATTGAATTAACGAAATAGAGTTTGATAGAGCTTTAACACTTTCTCTCCAACACTTCAATTCTTCAGTTTTCACACTGATAGGTTTACTTCCAAACATTGCAACCCATAGATCTCCATTATTGAGCAAACCCTCCATCTTAAGCTTCCATGAGTCAAAGTTAGTGCTTACTTAAACTTCTCAAGTTCTACTATAGACATACTTCCCATTACCCTAGAACAAGATTTCTTTATGTTTAAACTCCCACTCAAACCAAGATTAGATTAAAAAAACCTTGCCCCTAACATCTTGTATATGAGGTGTTGAAGCTCTAATAAGAAATGAAAAGAAGTAAGGGGTATGGAATATGCTTTCTATACTAGTCAAAAAGAGAAGAATGTGTAGAAATCAAAATGCATTATGGTCTCAACAAAAAAATGTGTAAAAATCAAAATACATTATGCTTTCAAAAAGAGTGTTGATCACTTATCTCAACAAAGGTGTCCAACAAGATAAAATACTCAATTAATTTTGGCAACATAACAATAAGTTAAAAACTCTGTCACACACACTTTCCTTCAAACCTAACACTCAATAAATAACAATAACAAAAATATTAAACCATTTATGGTTTTCCAATTCTACAAATTGGAAACCACCAAAAACTAATTGGTCATTTGTTATTACTTAACATTCCTTGCTTAGTAATGATATTTATTTATTCCATACCTATTCAACATTTATTTTTCTTGGTTACAGCTCAAAAATGAAATGATGATTAGGAGGGCTGCAACAACGATGATGATTAAGATGGTTGAAAGGTATATGACAGAAATGTCCCAAAAAAATATTTTCATCAAAATGTACCTTCCTAAGGGATGTTGCTGTTCCCATAGTTTAAAAAAAATAAACCTCAATAAATATTTTCATCAAAATGTACCCAGGTTGCTTGCTGTTCCCATAGTTAAAAAAAATAAAATAAACCTCAATAAAGATAAAATGAACCTCAATAGAGTAACGTGAATCCCGTGTGATCTGCAGTCCCATTTGAAACTTTTTTAAATTGAACTGACAGCTACTGATGTCAGCTAGTGTCTATAAGATGGCGACAAGTTTTCCTTCCTCGTTACAGACTTATCAGAGAAGCTGTCAACCAAAACAATAAAATATCTATCATATGCTTTCAAAATTCGTACATAAACGGGACCCTTGAACAGGGGAATAGTAACAACGGTGACCCACCTCTCGGAATAATTGTGTCCTCTCTGTTGTCCACCTTTTCATCCTCACCGGCTATCAACCAGACCTGGAAACCCAATGTGTTGTATAAATCAATCCCACTGGTTTTTAGGGTTTCAGTTAAAAATAGCAGTGTGGGTGTTCCATGGCTCCAAACAAATCCAACCGCGGCCAAAGAGGTCTTTGCCATACCATTGTGAGTCTGGTGATCGGGGCAGGCTTTTCTATATTAGTAACGTGGCTGACACTGCGTCCCCACAAGCCAAGATACTACGTAGACTATGCCTCCCTCTCACAGCTGAACATTACAGACAAAATCCTGAATGACAGAATGGAGTTCAACGTTACGGCGAGGAACCCTAATGGCAAAATGGGCATTTATTACCATAAAATGGAGTGGAGCGTTTACTATGAAGATGAGAGGATTGCGACTGGATATGAGCCTCCCTTCCATCAGGGCCACAAGAATACTACCTTCCTGCGGCCTGTTTTAACCGGGCATAACTATGTCATATCGAAAGATGATATTGCTAGGGATCTGGGGGCTTTAGATCACCATAACTCGTCCAGGGGCACATTGCAGGTTAAACTGAAATTGCATGCCAAAATTCGTTTCAAGGTTTGGTTCTGTAAGTCCTGGATTTTCAAGCTGAGAGTGCAGTGCGATAATCTGTATGTCAATTTTCATCAGAATAATAGCCATGGAGGTAATTCCTTCAACCGCACAGCATGCAACGTGCATATCTAGGTTTTCTCTTTGTTGTAGGGCACCTGAAGCTCAATTATGTGTATTATGTTTCTATTAGCTTGTATTTATGTGATTCGATACGTGTGTCTTCGTTCAATACTTCTACTGGAATATTGTACAGGCAGGCCGCTCTTGCTTGCCATAATATAAACTATTCTCCATTTCTTATTAAGCTCCAGTTTCCTGAACCTGTTTAGTAATTGAAGTTTGATTTCAATGGGTTTGCTGATCCTTTTTATAATGAGATTAATTAACTTCACAGTCTGGGAAGACACAAGTAACCTAAATTCTATTTTCAATACATTGATTCAATCTTCAAAGAATTTCTGTATGCGTCTCTGAAACAACACCGGTCTCCAGAGTTTCGATCCCTCTCCCTGGGCCATAAAAAAATAGAAATAAAAACATGGTTGTCGATGGACAGGGTGTAATCCACTTTGGATAGTCATCGCTGACTTGACTGAGGGGCCTGATTAGTACAGCTCTGAATCGGTAAAAGACTTCTCCGAGTTTGTCTCCCTCCACACAATTTTAACTAGTGGGCCACGTTTTACAGAAAATTCCATGAATTTACAGTATTGTGTGAGCTTTCCCATTTACTTATAAATCGACAATAGACATCAGTGTCTTGCAGAATGGGATTTACAGTACAGCCCGACCACAATAATAATATCTTTTAGTTCTAGGTATGATTTTAAATGGTTGTAGGGATATATTATTGAGTAAAGAGTATAATTATTTCTTTTTTAAATGGATAAAATATCATGATGAAAAATATAAAAATTATTTTTTTAAACTTAATATTTTGTGTTTATAATAATGATAGTTGCTAGAGTAAATTTTTGGATGTGGAATTATATATATATATAAGTTGTTTAAAGATTTGAGGATATCTATTGGATTGCCACTTTTTCCCGGAAACCAAGGAAATAGTATTTCTAAAATTTGAAACCAGCAATATTTTAATTGGTTTAGAAGTTAGAGATAGATTTAATATACTAAAAATCCTTAAGGCATTTAGAATTTTGAACCCAGCAATATTTTAATTGGTTTAGAAGTTAGAAATAGATTTAATATACTAAAAATCTTTGAGACATTTAGAATTTGTAAGTTCGACACCTACAACAAGAATTTTCCAAAATTTCTATCAGATTTCTCAAAAAATCATACCAGAATTCTTGTCATGGACATCCCTGTGGTGGTGAATAAAACATTAGTTTGGAAAATTTGCGTTGGATGCTTTGGTTTGCTAGAGCTAGAGTAATATATTATTAAATAGTGGTAGACCTTAGTAGGGTAGGTGTCAGAGCTAAGCTTCCTCTTTAGAGAATGGCTAGGTTTCGGTTTTTGTAATATAGAAGACTTACAAATAATACTTCACTAAGTCTAGAGTTTGGGAAATGCATGTTAATTCTTAAAAGATAGCAGGTTAAAAACACGAAGTTGGTAAACAATTCCCTCATAATTTGTTTGTTTTGGTATAATTTCTAGTTTCTCGGTCGAGAAAAAAATCAACATATTTTCTTACCTAGAGTTGTAATATATTTTTTGTCCAGAAATTAACCACGGTTTAAATTCTCTCATTCGAGAGTTCTTCCATAGTTAGAAAAGTTTCAGTTGAGAGTATTAAATTTTCTCATCTGAGAGTATTGCCATATTTTTCATATTAAACTCTCTGAAATGTTTCTGTGCCGAGAGCTTAGATTCCTTTTCAACTCTTGGCCAAGAAATGTTTAACTATATAAAGGAAAACCCTCTCCCTGCGTAGTCGACCATCGTAATCATTTTCTGGTTTTTCGGTCAGGGTAAGAGCTTTTCACGCTTTGTAAGGCATTTTCGTGCTTCCTCTTAGTCAACCATCGTCATCATTTCAGGTTTTTCAGTGAGGGTAAGAGATTTTTGTGCGTGGTAAGGCCTTTTCGGGCTTCCGCTTAGTCGACCATCATCATCATTTCATGTTTTTTGGTCAGGGTAAGAGCTTTTAGTGCTTGGTAAGGCCTTTTCGGGTTCGCAAACGGAGTTTTCTGGTTTTGGGCACCCAATTCATGTGTGTTTTAGTCGACCATCATCATCATTTTCGGTTTTTTCGGGCTTTTTGGGCTTGGTGAGGGCTTATTGGGCTTGCAAACAGAGTTTTCCTGTTTGGGCAGTCATTTCATGTGCGTTTCAAGAGCCATTAGGTTGGGCGTGTAACATTCTGTAACCTTGCCCGAATTTGTGAGGTGAAAGGGTTAAATGCACAGGGGCAAATCTTACCTGGATAGCGGGCTCAATTAGGACTGGGAATTGGTGAACCGGTGTTCCACCTCACGCCAAGACGAAGGGAAGGCCACAGTAAGAGGACTGTCAGGTCATAATTTTATATCCTCGTACATACATGTTTTCATTCTTTGCACTGTAGTGGGTATAATTGAAAATAATTGATTTTATATCATAATTTTATACCAGAATATTAATTAAAGTAAAATATTACCATTAGTATACTCTGCCAACCAAGCTCTTAGTTCACAGTAGGCAAGCTCCAGCTTTTAGATCCTCTGTATAAAACTATGTATTACCATTGCTATATCTACTTAATAAGAGTAATACAAGCAGTGGGTCATCATGTACAAGCTAATCTAATAAATACTATTATGAAAATGAGGGAGTTATATACCCATTAATATGAAAATTCTTCCTATATTAGGCGTGTATTTGGTGAATGACCTATGGGAATCATAGGGAATAGAGGAAAATATTAATTACCTATATATAGGAAAAGGTAGAGATAAGTAGAGATAAGTAGCAGTTCGTATAGACTAAGCTTTATGAGTAGAGTAAGCATAGTCATCACGTAATCACTACTAGTTAGCTTGTGATAACAGAGGTAAATAGAATGCATTCAATAGTCGTATGACATAGTCTGAAGATTCCTATCTCATAATCCAGGAATAAATAGGGTACTTGATGGTTGCATTAGTGATTTAATGAGATCCAGGAAGTCATGTATTGGGCTTGGGCAGTAGTGTCAAAAAGTATGATAATGGTGACATGGTTCATATTGAAGAGGGAGCACCAAGAGGGTAAAGCCCCAATTGCATATGAATCAATCTGTAACCACTAGTTTATACAAATATAGTAATCTCCATAATAGCGTACACAGAGCTTTGTGATTAATAGTTACCCATATCAGAAACAGGCTATAGATGTATCACTAATAAGAGGTTGTTGTAAGTTCGTAATCTATACGTATTAAATCTCCTATAATTCAGAGCTTATGTATGCTTAAGTAATGAACACATTGATTCCATAACAGTGTAAGAGTAACACGTGTTATAGTCATAAACATTTCCTTTAAGCTAATATGATGCTTAATTACAACCATTTCATATTAATGATCATGTTACGTATTTATCCTAATCTAACCAAGCTTCATTGTGCAAACTGGGCATACAGGTTATAAGTTTTCATAGAGTGATAAGTTTTTATTATTAATATGGGTATAGATCTAACACACAACATTATTAAGCATAGTGGTAAGGCTCTATACTATTTACCTAATATGGGTTTATACCTAATATTCATTCATACCATTAAACGTATTTGGTTTGTATTCTATTCATAAAGTCTCATCAGTGTGATTGCCATTGAATCTATAAGGTTTAACTCTTATATATAGTTGTACTTTATCTATAAGTAGCACTCAATAGGTTACATAAAACATAGCTTCAATGTATAAACTCATATGCAACTTCATCAAAGCTATATAACTAATCAACCTCAATATACAACAACATAAAGCTTATGTTCTTCCTTAGTTACTAGTGGTTTTAGTATTAATGCAATAGCTTTTGTGTAAGGCATATATGGAGAAGCTTAATTGTATATACCTAAATACAAAAATAAATAAATAAAGGATATTACTTCATATTCATAGAGTACACATATAAACTGGACCCATTAAGCATGATTCACTAGTAATAGCTATGATTTAGCTATAACTATTTGATTACTATGATTACCATTACTCTTATGATTAACTGATACAAAGAATAATATGGATGATTACAGAACTAGTATCACAAGGGGTTATCTCTTTCCATATTAGGAAATAGATTTAATACTATTGAAACAATATTGGTTACCTTTGTTACAATGATGCTTATAGAAGCAAGAACACATGTAATGAGGCTAATAGTGTACCAGTATTCTACCAAATCATGCTTACTAACATGCCTCTAGGTTTTAATCCTAGTATTTTAATCATCTATGTTATGTGCCTAATATATAGGATTGGTATAGATCTGGGGTACCTAGCTAGTAGAGTCATTTACTTTTGAAACCTATGTTTGAATAAGGAGCTTACATATGAGTTGATTCATCAAGTGGTAATGAGGTAATTCCATAGGGTAAAGCTTATACAATAGCTCTATTAGGTTAGTAAGGATCATTGATTACAAGAATAAGTATGTTAACTATCTCTATCTACAACATCATAGATAAGAACGAGTAAGAACTACGGTAAACACGCTAGTTCAATATGGAGAACATGAACACCATAAATTAATGGGAATAATAAGAAGCATCAAGGTAAGTAACGAGTACAAAGATTACTAATAATACTTACAGTAAATGTATTAGCTACATAATATCCATAATGTATGAGCGTATTGTACAATGATCTAAATATCTTTACTAGAAGAACCCTAGTTATATCAGTATTCTATGTAATTTCTTATAAAAAAATACAAAGCATAGTTCTTGCTATCTTATACTTACAAAGCTCATAGGGTTAAGTTAAGCTAATTTAAGAGCTTAGACTAGTGTAATTGATTGGAACCCATTGATTCAAGATCTCATATTATGAAAACACTCATAATAAAATGTGGTTAGTTCAGACATGGTGGGATAAGGTTCAATGGATACAAATGATTGATTAGGGATTTGATCTATCTTAACTATTAAGCTTGTACAAGCTCGATAATGTATGGTAAGTATAGGATAATATTGAATAATAGTAATGGGAATCGTTACGAGTGTTTACTTGCATTCTAATTCATGGTTAACGGAGGTTAACGAACTAATGAGCTATCAGTCTTATGTTGGTTGGCCTAGGAACCCCTGACAATGCATGCAAGGAGAATTTCACCGCTATCTAGAAGCTATGCTAGAGAACAGTAATTGCAGTGTGCCCAGGTGACCTGGATTTGCACATGTGAGAATTGTGGGCCATGGAAGAGTTGGTGAATAGGTTTTTTGTTAAGGAAATTTTATAGACTTATCGTCATTATGCCAAACGGTCACCTCTAGTATGCACAACCAGAATTACGAGTTGAATAATACTGACATAAATATGTTGTGGAAATATACCTTTAACGATTAAATATCCATTGCTTTAAATATTCATTGCACATCAATACTAAAATAAATTATATTCGCAGCAAGATATTGAAGAGGTTTTAATTCTATTGGACCACTAACCCAGAATATAAAGGTGACATTAGTTCACTTCTAACTACATCGAATAGGGTTTTAACACCATAGTCCCAACATTTCTATTCAATAGTAGTTTCGACATACCCAACCATTATGTTTTCTGGCTTGCAAACAGAGTTTTCCTGTTTGGGCACCCAATTCATGTGTGTTTCGAGAGCCATTAGTTGCTGATAGCGTTTGAGAGTGAGCATTAGAGCTAGCTGAGGCATGGTTAGGTTGGGACTCTAACCTTCTGTAACCTTACCTGAATTTGTGAGGGGAATGGGTTAAACGTGCAGTGGCGGACCTTACCTGGATTATGGGCTCATTTAGGATTGGCAATTGGAGAACCAAAGTTTCACCTCATGCCAAGCCAAAGGGAAGGCCACGGTAAGAAGACTGTCATGTCAAAAATTTATATCCTGGTACATGCATGTTTTGATTCTTTGCACTGTAGGGGTATAATTGAAAATAATTAACTATGAGAATGTGGGTTCTGTTCCTACCACTCTTGCTTTCTCCGTACTTGCCTTCATAGGTTATGCTTCTGGTTTTCCACTTGGATACTCCCTCCCCTACAAGCTAAAGAAAGTCGTCTTCACGCCCGCTACTATGGATGGCCATAAAAGTAACACCGTCAGCATGGTGAGTCTCAATGAAGGAAAGGGTCAATCCCCATTCTCTAATTTACAAGTAAGGCTAGAGTAAAACCTTGAAAGAGAATAGCTCGGGTTCCATACTAAAACTAAAAACTGGGAAGTGCCCCCAGGAACCTTACCTAAATATACAAAGGAAATTCACACATCACTCAATTCAATAATTTTTGTTGTCCTATTCCACTCGTTCCACTAAATAATGCACCAATATATATTTTTTATTTGGTGGTTTCATCCAAGCCTAACTCAGCTCGCTCCATCACCAACTTATTCTTAAGCCCAATGAGCTAGTGCCTACGTGTTTCCTCCATCGAGATATAAACTAGTACCCTTTAAAGCCCCTAAAATAGAAGAGATTATTCAATTTAAGCTTTTTACCTTCCTACCATGAGCTATAAGCTAGTCCCTTGAAACCAAAGAAGTCAGGTTGTGGCGAATTTTCTGAGCATAGCGGACTAAGCATAACAAATTTATTATTTAATCGTCCTACATATGCTCATTTATCCATGATCATTAAACATAACACTTATCATTTAAGATATATCATGAAGGTACTAAAAAGAGCAGGTCAATCTCAATAGAAAGAAAAATATCCCAGTAAGTGCTACAAATTCACTGCTTCCCCCATTCAATGTGCAATCATGAATGACCAAAACAATTTACCAAGGACTAAATGGCAGGCGTGGTTGATCTATTGTTAAAAGATAGTCATGGTCAAACCATTAGAAACAAACTCTAGAATGTTGCCTTTAGGTTTGGGTTTTCCTTTTCTTCAAGGTTCGTAGGAAAAAATGAATGGGCTTTTACTATTCATCCTACCCTCTCAAGTTTTTGTTGTTTTGGAGAGTGCTCAAGGTCAGTGTGACCAGTATGAGTGAAATCATGAGTGGGAGAACCATTTTGGCTGAAAATGTGAAAGTGGCTGATGCATACCTCCGTAGTTACATTGAGAGATAAGCACGATTTACATTTTAGATTTAATCTTTAGTAGCTCAAAACTAAAATTTCTTTAATGATTATAGATACAAACTGATCTAGTTTAACTGTTCTATTACTTTTTTGCAACGAAATTTCGTTTAATCCTTCAAGGGGATGGTGGTTTGTAGAGTTCTTAGGTCAGCAAGACTGCTATGATCAAGGTTGTATATAAATACACCATCACGGTAATATTTTTAATAGGAAACTAGTGTGGACTTCCAAAGCCATAGTGAGAATGTAAGTTCATAAATAAGTACAGAGTTGTGTTGGAGCCTTGCATTTTCCGAATACAAAACTGACAATATGAACATGCTCTCATGATTTATTTGGAGTGTTGACTTCCAAGTCCTTTTTTAGTATAGCATGATTAAACCAAGGGGTTTGGTTGTTATAATTTGTTTTAAGCCTATATATAGTTTCAGTTTTATATTCCAGGCCCTTGTTTCTTTTAAGGGAATCCTTGCAGACTTGGATGTCATCTTGAATTTTGCAATTGTCTTGACTCATATCCAATATTATATGCTTACTAGAACTACTCAGTAAGACAGAAAATATCAATCCTAGGTGGAAGACTATAATATCCCAAACTGAATCTGGTATAGATGCTTGTGATTGTTCTTGTGTTTTGGTTGATGACTCCTAACATTTCTCTGATCAATACATTCCTTAACCTTAGTTTTGTTTGTAAATGACGGTGTAATGTTTGAATAGGGTTTATTATTAGGAACTTTCACAACACAATTTAGGGTTCCTTATCATACTAGACTTACTGATATGTATACTCAGTAATGATATTTATTTGTATCCAATATCAGACTTAACCCAGAGATCCATAGAAATTGCAATATATATACACAAATAACAACTGCGTAGACATAATGTAAATTCAGGAAATTATCAGATCTGATCAGAGAAGTACCTTGGAAAACAATAGCTAAGATGGCAGTCTTTTAAGCCTTAACAGATTTGAATTGTAGATGACTATACATCTGCTTTTAGTGATCAAGGTAATGCCCAAAGTCTGAAGATAACGAATGCCTAAGAATGTCCCAGCTATGCAAATAATTAATTTCTCAGATTAATGGTTCACGCCTTCTCAACAAGTAATAAGGGTGGATTGCTTGATGGTTGTAGTAACCTGATATAAACACGCAGATTTATGAATATCATTCAACGAAATGGATTCTTTGAGTACCACGCTCAGCTAGGAGAACCTTCCACGTATTGATCCCTTCCTTCTTATGTGCATGCAGATCTCAAATAATAATGGAAAGCCGAACTCCGAGGATTGTAGCAGTTTGATGTCGAAACACAGATGATGAATAGGCCCCAATGGAAGTGGTTTTACTTGAGAGCTATGCCCATATTGGAGGAAGGGAATCCAGATAGACTAATCACGCCTCTCTTGAGTGTATGCAACCCTTAAATATGTGAACACAATCTCTTTAATACTCCATCCCTCTTATCCAGGGAAATAAGTGAGCCTTAGTTACGTTATTTCCTTCCTGTAGAGATCACACTTATTAAATAGGTCGAGTTCCCTCGTGATAATCCTCTGCTCACTAGTAACTTGTTTCCAATAGAATCAACCCTTTCCCATAGTAAATCACTTCCATGTGATTTGAGGAGGAATAGATGGAGATAACCATGATTTATGTATACAATTTAGCAGTAGCAGTATAGAGGAAGATTGTTGCCCAGAACTTGGTGGAGACCCCCCTTTCTCAACAATGGTAGGATCGCTGCCATGATTAATGAACAAATATGCCCAAATATATACTTTAATAAAGCTTCAACAATGCCCTAAACAGAATGAATCTTTGATGCAATGAAGTACACAATGGTGAATCTGGATGATTCACCCTAGCAATTGGATAGAGTGGATATATTTCGCCACCGAATCCAATTAGGTCAAGGCAATCCGCCCTAAACCCTAAGTAGCTCACCGAGCTTCCAAAACATGTTTCCAAAAGATGAATAATAACAATGATACCCTTTTGGTTCAACTAACCTTCTTATATATATTTTAGGGTTTGCATGCATGCCACTTTTAGGGTTTTCATGTCACTTTTAGGGTTTGCATGTCAATTTTTGGGTTTGCATGCATGTCATTTTTAGGGTTTGCATGCATATCAATTTTAGGAACATTACAAAGATAGTGGCAAGACGAGTAGAAATAAATAATCTTGAAACTCAAGTAGAAACTAGTAATCTTGGGTGTAAGCCACAGTGGCAAGATGAGTAGAAATAAATACTCTTGAAGATCATGTTTTTGGTAGCTGACCGACTTATCTAATTTAATATTTAAAGGAATTTAGGTATTTTTTGCGATATTAGGTAATTTGTCCCCTAAATGTTTCTCATTTTTCTTTTCCAGGTAACATATTTGGGAGGAAACCTCCTGGGTGGTTCCTCTCATTCTAAGGATGGTACCCAGGGTAAACCCTAAATTGTTCAGGGTACAAGGCCATGTTAAAAACTCATGAATATATTATGTATAGCTAATCAACATTCAACTCACTAAGAGAAAACATGTCAGAAAGTGGGATTTGAACTCTGGTGGGGAGGGTAACAAATTTTTCAGACAACCACTTGAGCTGCACCCGGTTGACTCCCTAAATGTTTCTTATGCGAAAATGACACTGTATAAAATTGATACATGTGTTTGAATTTTACAATCTTATTTTTTATCTAAAAAAATGAGCAGTCTACGTTTTTCACTTTGTCGTTATCAAATCTTCTTAACCAGGTCAATCTCAATAGAAAGAAAAATATCCCAGTAAGTGCTGCAAATACACTGCTTCCCCCCATTCAATGTGCAATCATGAATGAAGAAAAGACAAATATTAATGTCGAATAAATATGTCTTAAAAAGGTTGAAATTTCAGGCTAAATTTGGCCAAAAGTTTTGGGAAATAAGGCCTAGTTGGGTTGAAATTTCAGATCTAATTTATGCCCAAATGTGTCAACATTTTAGAGAAGGGATAATTTTAGGGGCGAAATTTATCCCATGGACTATTTTTAGGGGGTTTTCTACAAAAAATGATTCACCATTTTGCATTTTTTGAAGCCCTGTTTCGCCCAATTTTGATGGGGTAAACTTTTTTCACCTAAAAATCGCCAAATTATTACATAAATGATATAAAATCCTTGGAAATTAAAATATTTTTTGAAAAATATCGCCAAACATTTTATAGTTGGCATCTTAAGAATTGGTAAGATTCGCCAACATTTATACACTTTTAAATAAGTATGGTTCCTTAAAATAATCCCTGTTTTAGAGCTTAAGTATGAAATTGAATTAAATATCGAGTCTTAAGGCTCAAATAGGCCTAAATGTCTAAGTTTAAGGTACCAAGGGCCAACATTTTAGAGCCTAAGGCCTATAAGGGAAAAGTTATTTCATTGTTTGTATTCCCTCAAAATCCTTCCCAAATATGTTGCAGCTGAAACTGTTTGTCATGAGTGCATCTGCTTTAATGTCCCATTCTTCATTAAGAGGCAATGCATATGGATCCTTTCCTTAGCCACCTATCCTACTTACGAGTGCCATGTGCAATGGGGGAAGTGTGATCTAAAAGGTCAATGTCACCTGCATCTTGGGATTCATTTGAAAATACTTATTAGACCACTATATTAATTGAAGCATGTCATGAATGTATCCTTTATGATTGCATAAACTACTTGATTCTTTCAACTTTGATCGCGAAAAAAACCTTTTGTTATTTTCTTTCCATATTTCCCAAGCCAATACGTGTAAGTGGAGTTTCCACAATCTATTGAGAATGGAAATGCCAAATGGATTAAGGACCCAATTGGTTATGGCTATGGCATGGTTCCCTTTAACATGATAAGTTCTTTCAATGGAACATGGACATCCTATAATTTTGAACAATAGGGGCATGTATCTAACAAATGTCCAATGATTTCACAGTCTGGTTTTGTGCTCTTTTTTGCAAACAAGGAAAAGAGATGTCCAAGAAAGCCTCTCTTATCCCAAGTAAGATGTGTTTCTTAATCAACAACATAATTTTATAGGGCTTCCAAATGAATACCACGTGATGTGTTTCATGCTAGTTTGGGATGCATAACCACCCTTGGGGACTGAATTTTGCGTCATGATGTTCATTTGGCGAGGTCTACCATTAGATGTGTATCTTGTAGCCCCATTAAATATGTCACTCAAGGAATCATTTTATTCAAAAATTCCCATTCAATCAATTATTTGTTTTTGTTATAGTGGTTCTTCCTCATCCTCATGAACTATGTACACCAAAATATCTTCTAGATTTCCTATATTTCTTGTCCAGTTGTTTACTTTTCCCTATTGGTTGTAAGAACTAAAGTACCATATTCTAAACCAAGGGGAAAATTGTCTTGTACTTATTATTTTCTAGATGAGGCTTGAGATGGAGGAGGAACGCCTTGAATTATTGGACCAAATTGATGAGATATAAGGGATATAGGGGTGAAGGTTGAGAGAATGGCGTTCTTTCTAACTAGGGGTGTTCCAGATTTGGGAATACTTGAGCCACAACCTTTAAGGGATCATATTTGACATTTTCGATTGTTAATCTAAAATAGATTTATCTTCTTTAACACGTTTTTACATGCTTTTCATGTGATCATTTCTCATCATGCACAGGTACACAATATTAAATTTGGTAAATTTAAATTTGACATGTTTTTTAATCTATGGAGAATTCTTATCATGCACAGCTTCACAGCTTTAGGGTGAAGCAAACTTGGCTACTATGCAGTGACACACCCAGAGGTCATCGTCAAGTAAATTTCATTGTTATTCAATTCATCCTCAAGTATATATAAACATAAATCTTCTTTTGTACATCTAAATCTAATATCTTGTTGTGCATAGGTGGTGGCTCTCAGAATGACGTCTATTAGAGGGGTCTACAGGGTCGGTGGACAAACACAAATGACACGCTTAGTGTCTTATTCTTCAGATACGCCATTGCTAAGTAGAGATTGTTTACATACATTTTCACTAGAATTCTTGTTTGACATGTTTGTTAATATGTGTAAAATTCTTATCATGCAGAGCTTCAGGGTGAAGCAAACTTGGATAATATGCATCCACACTCCTTGAGGTCATCGTCAGGAAAATTCAATTGTTATTCAATTCATGGTCAAGTCTATATAAACATAGATCTTCTTTTACACACCTTTCTAAGATCTTGTGGTGCACAGGTGGTGGCTCTCAGCATGATAGACGTTTGTCTGAGGGGTCTACAGGGACTAGTGGACAAACACATAGGATGCCATTTCTAGGTAGATATTGTTTTCATACATTCTGACTAGAATTAATGTTTGGCATGTTTTTTAATATGTGGAAATTTCTTATCATGCACAGATTTACAACTTAAGGTTGAAGCAATTTTGGCTACTATGCAGCCACACTACTTGAGGTCATCATCAAGTAAATTCAATTGTTATTTATTTCATGTTGAATTGTATATAAAAATAGATATTGTTTCACACATCTTTCTAAGATCTTGTTATGCACAGGTGGTGGCTCTCAGTATGAAAAACGTCTGTCTGATGGGTCTATAAGGGTCGATGGACAAACACATAGGATTCCATCACCAGGTAGAGATTTTTTATGTACATTTTGACTATAATGATTTTTGACATGTTTTTTAACATGTGGAATATTCTTATCATGTACAGCTTCACAGCTTCAGGCTAAAGTAATCTGGCTACTATGTAGCCACACTCCCTGAGGTCATCGGTAGGTAAATTCAATTGTTATTTAATTCATACTCAATTCTATATAAACATAAATTTTATTTTTACAAATATTTCTAAGATCTTGTTACATGTACAGGTGGTGGCTCTAAGCATGACAGACGTATGTCTAAGCGGTCTACAAGGGCTGATGGACAAACACATAAAACACACTTACTATCTTATTCCTCGGATATGCCATCGCCAGGTAGAGGTTATTTACATGTACATTATGACTAGAATTCGTGTTTGACGTGATTGTGTTATTTGTGAAAAATTAGATGATTTTTCTTGTTAACTTACATGTGATTGCCAACTTTTGGTTTTGTACAGGGGCTTCTAGAAATTCTAACAATAATGATGGGGCAGAAAAGGATGCATCAGGTATTTGTAATGAACAAATTTTATTTAAATGTGTATTATTTGATTGACAAATTATATATGTAGATTTTAATACTTGTACGCGCATTTTACTTCTTACAGGGTTTGCTGCTCCTAATCCTCATCCACCTCCCGAGACAAAGAGATGTCACCAGGTGTATTAGTATGCTTATAATGAAAGATATGATCCTCTTTCCAGTCATCCTAGAGATGTTCCTTAGGAGACTCCTTGGGAAGACAACATCGCTATGCTGATTGTGGAAGAGATGAAGGAGCATTCCTCAAGATTGCAAGCAGAACTTGATTCTTCAAATGTCTCTTTTGGTACTCAACAATGTCTCCAGATTGTTTTACACAATCTGAATAGTTTGATCAAGACATATATTTGGGTTAGACCATAAACCCATATTTTTCATGATATGATGCGTAGGAGGAAATTTTCAGTGATGGGTCACCACAAGTTTGAAGAAGCAAAAAAAGTTGTCACAAAAGAAATGGTCTTTTCATGTTTTGACTTACGGCCTGAAGAGAAAAACGTCAAAATATCGCAAGATTCAATGATCCACTGATTGCACCACATATTTATTCGAGGTTCTTGTGTGCATATGGGAAGTTCCCAAATAATGATGAGGTTCCTTAGTATTTTGTTAAGATGCTGATTGCAGAGTTCCGGTTTAACATGGACCCTGACTATACATATACGAGATCCAGTTTCCATGGTGTTAGCAAAGGTCATACATATGAATGAACTGATGCACAACAAGATGTTCATTATAGGTGTCTGATTCCTTGGTTAGTAGAACCACATCCTAGAGTCATAGGTTTACCATAGGATTTGGAAATGACATCCCAAATAGAAAGAGGGGTGAGGGAAGAGATAAGAGACCATCTTGGGGTTGCATTGGCATGGGTGGAAATTGTCCTACATACTAATTCATCTCCATCCAATATGGATGAAGGCCCAATTTATTATTATTCTGATGATTGCTTGAAAAGTATGAGTCTATTAGAGCTTGAGAAGTATGCAACATAATGTAGAGACAATTATAAGCGAGTCATCGCTCGACAAAATTAGAATAGAGGCATGGTACGTAAGTATGCTATAATATATGAAATTTATTATATGAAATCTAATGATTTTATTCTCCAAATATAATGTCTATAAATTATATGAAATTCATGCAGTATACCAAATTCATGAATGATGATGACATTGATGATACAAATTTGTTTGAATCAGAAGAAACAAAGGCTAGTGGCACAAATATAGATGTTGAGGAAATTCTAGTTTCACAATTTCCATCGGGGACGTAGTTATGGATATTTACTTTTGTTAATATTTAATTACTTTTGGTATATTTTGTCCCCAAAATTGTATATATATAAATATATATTGACTTTAATTTTGACTTTTCAACCCACAGAAAACCAGGAGCCATTGGTTTTCTGGTCCGAAGGTTTAGATTGATCTGCTCTAGTTGCAAACCAATAGTGCTCCATATTCATTGTATGTACTTTTCATTGCATTGAGTAGTTAGTAGTTCATTTTTTTCTTGTCCTTCACATTTGGTAGCTTGGGAACACATATTCATGTAGTTAGTTGGTGATTTGACCTATTCCCAATGTTGCTTTCTTATGGGGGTTTCACTCATAGTCTTCTTCACTCATGTGGTAGCATTGGATAATGTTTTGAGCCCACATGTGTGGACACTTTGAGTTGGTATGCACTATTTTATGACAGTTGGTTGTTAGCATAGTTTTTGGAGTTTTCATAGAGGTAAAACCCTAGTATTGGGGTGATTTTCTTTGGTTTATGCACAACTAAATTATTATACAAAAGATAACATTCATCAAAGCTCAAATACCTTCACACAGACTATATAAGAGCACCTACACCAGAGCACCAAGATGGGATGTGGGCACAACAACAACACCAGAGTGGAATTATTGGCTCTTTGGGCTCTACTATTTTTTGCAAAAGAGATTAGAATTCCCTCTCTCCATGTATATGGGGACTCTTATGTAATCATTAATTGGGCTTAGATGATAAGGAACCTCTCTCTGCCCTCGATCTGGATGGTTGGTGTGACAAAATTATGGATTTGAAGGCCTTCTTTCACACTTTAGACTTGCATCATGTATTTAGAGAACACAATAAGAGGGAAGACAATTTATCCAAGGAAGTGCTCCCCATGGCTACGGGACTACTTTTCTTCACTAAATATTATGAGGAAATAGCTATTGGGGAAGATAAGCTACAACTCTTCTAGATTAGAGAATGTACCTCCTACTCTTCAACCTTTTGGTTGCTTTATTCTAGAATCATATTGTATGTCTTGAGGATGACACTATTTCTCCTCTAACGGTATTGATATTAGTACACTTCCCCGAGCACTTCCTTGGATATACTGAACTTGGCTCTTTATGTCTCCTCCTTAGACATGTATGGATGATCTATCTTGTAAAAGTTAGTTGATTTTTTTCCTCATAGTTCACAAAATGATCTCTCTTTCTTCCTGGGTTGATGCATTGTACTTGGTCATGTGTCTTCAGTCTTTATCTTCCTAGGTCCCAAACCTTTGTTTGCAATTGTCCATAAGCTCTGCTATCATCATGTCTTGTTGGTTGTAACCTTCTAGGTTTCCAGAACTTGTACTGTAATGCTTGTAGAAATAATAGATCAATGCTATGAGAAATTATGCTAAGAAGAAGCACAAAAATAGATCTTGCTACTAATAATTCTCACAAGCATACACAGGAAAAATAGAGAGAAGAAAAGATATTGATTCACATGAATGAAGAGATGAATATTGGTGTGTATCCTTCCATTGAATAATGATGAATAATAGTGTACATAAATACTACATCCCTCATAGGAAAATAAATTTGTATGGAGACAACTCATAAAGCTCAAAAAGGTTGACTTACCAAAATATAGAAAACCCCCATAGGTGGCTAAAGCACTTACCAAATCTATCAAGGACCTCACAAATTGGAAAAATCATGAGTGAGTGTTGAAGCCTCAGTTGTGTATGTGGATGAAAAGGTATCTAAGACTTACAACAGAGGGGGAAAACCCAGACTGAAGGGATTTGAAAGGTCCTGTGCAAGGACAGTCCTATCCCCATCCTGTTTGGTGTAGTAATATCCCACGGATATTACTGGCCTTCACTAGCTCTTGTGGATTTGATCCTTAAAGGATTTGTTTCCCAAATTGGGAAATGGGATGAGTGATGCAAAGAAAAGAAACTTAAATCTAACTATAAAGGAAAATCTGATCTAAATCTAAGGTACTCAAAAGGATGTTAATTGATTTATAGATTAGCCTGAGGTGTAAGACAGACAAGTATTTTCATCAATTTAACAAAAATGTAAATGAGAATATTAACTTATCACTTAACTCAAAACCAATTAATAAAAAACAACTGACAACAACCTAAGATTGTATCATTCAAGGCTAACTTGCATGTATGCATGTTAATTGAATAACCAACATGTTTGTTATATTTCTAACTTCAATGCTGGATCATTTGCAGAAATAGATAAAGAATTTTAAAAGAAGAAATTATTTAAAACTTTATCAATGCATGAATTAGTAACAAAGAGAAATCAAAGTTATAAATAAATGCATTTATCAATTGCAAATAACTAACAGTGACATCGATCCATCTGAAACAAGAAAAATCATGATCTGTTAAAGAAATTTAATCAAACCAATAACAAGAGATGTGAAATGATATCAATACTGTATTAAAACAAGTTTTGTAAGAAATTACATAAACCTCAAGTACACAGAGGTTTCTTCAGTCTCTTGTCCAAATCTTTCCCCTTCCAAACCCCCCTAATACATATGAAGTCTACCCCTTAAATAATTATTACAAAAAAATCAATTCCCTTCAAAATGGGATCAAAAAACCCAAACAAAGCTAATACCCAAGAAAATCTCTCCAACAACTTATTTAAGTTGGGATAGTTAGCGGATTCAAATCCAAGTTGGGCTTCACATTCATGATCTTCTATTTCATTCTTCGCTAACTGATGCCAAATATGAATGTAGATATGGATCTTCCATTCAATAGAAAATGGATGTTTTATTAACTGATCCACATCATCAATGTTGATATGACTAAGCCCCTGGATCTTCTCTTTTGCTTCATCTCATCGTTGTTCAACCTGTTCAATCATGAGTTTTGGTGGGCATGCATTCTCGATGAGACCCATTATGGGAAAACACAAAGAATCCATTAAATTGTCAGCAGCACACCACCTCCTTCCACAGATAGCCTGCACCTTCTTAATAGCTTCACCAATTGTTTCATTCAGATATTCCCAAGCACGTAAAATAGTTTTTACCTTCTTCAGCTAGAAACTGCTAAGAATGGTGATTTTTTTTGGCATATCTTTCTTGTGTCTTTGCCAATCTACAACATCACCATATTCTTTGGAAGCCTTCTCCCTTCTGTCTACCTGATATTCAAGAGTAACAGATATCTTATCAAAAGCAAGATGAGTCACAAAAATACTATCCAGAGTTTTAAACACTTCACTGATTAATTCATAATGCTCTTGATTAGTCTTGAGAGCTAATTCCTTGAATTATTCTAGGAAGCATTTAGAGAAAAAATATGAAGCTACACTTATAGTTGCATATTCACATTGCTTCTAAAGCAAGGCTATTCTCTACACAAAGAAAAAATTTGCAGTCTTCTCACTTAGCAGCTCATCCTGAAGAGAAGTATTCTTCACCTGTAGCTCATTACACTTGTCCTCAGATATCTTCATTAAATCAGCAACATGAGCCTTGTGTTCCTTTCTGGTTTGTTCTAGTTCTTCCTTTAGTTTGATTATTTCTTTTTTTTTCTTGTCAAACTCCCTCTTCAAAGAATTAACAGCATGGAAGTTTGCACCTGTGAAATCTCCCAAAGCAGAAGCAGTATCTACAGCATCCACCTGTGGGTCACCAGACTATTGAGTACACACTAGCTGATTAGAGAGAGATGTATCTACATTACCTTGATTTTTGCTTCTCTTCTTACCTCTTATAACCACTGCTTTATTAGAATTTCCATAATGATAATCAACAAGAGAGATCACAATATCTTCATTAAACTCATCTCTTACCTCATCAATGGAAGAAGTGTTGATTCCTGTGGACACCAAAGGAGAATTCAGAGTGATGGTAGGGGAAGGCATAGGCATGGTGATGAGAGAAGTGAGTAAAGGAGGAGAACTACTTTGGATAGCAGCTACTTCAGAATATGAAGGGATGATTGGAATAGAGGTTTCAGGGGATGAAGCATGAATGGTATCAGCTGGCAGTAATGATGAAAGTACTGAGACCTTTTCAGGAATGGATGGTGTTGATAGAGAAAAAGAAGGAATGTGCAGTGGAATCTTAGGAACTTGAAGTGCAGTATATTGTGGCATAGGTGGGTGTACAGAGATAGGGGTGATATAAGTAAGTATGCATGTTGAAGCATGACAAATCTAGGATAATGGAGGTGATAAAGTTGATCCAACAGGCAAAGCAGATAGGGTTTGAATCGATGAGAGAAGTAGTGCTGAGGAAAAGGGATAAGACCCAAAAGTTTGTTGTGGGTTTTCGGGAACAAAGGAAGATTTTTTGTTACTACCACTGAATAAATTCATAAATGCCTGCAAATTATTACCATTATCGACTTCTTTAGTGACAGGCACAAGAGAATTTCCTCCTTCTTCAGTATCAGAATTGGTCAAATCTATGGTATGAGCTCGAGAGGAGGGAACCTGAACTTTTAGACTTGTAAGTGGCTTGCTCTCAATCATCACTTGATCATCACATGCTGAAGTGACTATAGCATTTACATGCTTATCAGAAACAACTTGAGTAGTTGCAACTTCCTGAGTATATAACATAGAAGTCATCTTTTTCATCTTTTGTGTAAACTATTGAGCAATATGTATCAAGGTTTTGAGCTGCTGAGCAACAGATGCCCATGGGACATCCTCCATAGGACCTTTACCTTTATCCATAGCTAAGCTAGTTATCACTGAAGAATATTTAATTTCTTGAGAATCCTTCTCTTCCTTATCCTTCCTCATCTTTTCCTGAATGTCCCATTCCATTGCTCTGTAAACCCGGAACCTGTCTCTGATTTCCTTCTGGTAGCACAAGATTTGATTTTGTTCCTCTTTGCTCTTGGCTCTAGCTAAAACTTCAAAAAAAGTATCGACTCCTTGGTAAAGAGAGTCATTTGGTACTTCTTCATGAGTATAACCCGCTTTGATTTTTCCTGAGATGAGCATCAACCCACCCCTTGGGGTCATGTTGGATTTTGCTGGAAAAACCTGGTTTCAGAGAAACTATGTGGTCACTAAGCTTTGCATCCCAGGTTGAATTTGGTATGCTCAATGGTCCAAGGCTTTGAGATAACTTAGGCCAAACTCTTCTTTTTTGTCCAGTGAGCTTATTGTAAACTCTTTCAGTCACTATCTGGAATGATATCTCCTCAATAACTAACTTGTCAGGTACAACTTTAGGTAACATATGGGGGGTATTGCTGCCCAAGATTCTAATATATGTAAATTATTCTCCAATGTACCAATTGCCCATGGTAGCAATAAGGTTTCTGGCTTCAGGCGAGAAGGATGGAGCTTCCCTATTGAATATTAGAAAATAAATACGGCCAAGGAAGTTTTCACAAATTTCGTAGAACCTGGCCACATAATTGGTATCCCACAATTCTGCATGGTATATTTGTACATGTGGGGCTGGTAAGATCTAGTTCCATCACAAACTGGGATAACAGAACTCGATACAAAATACATCGACAATGAAGGCTGAGAAGAAGAAATTGGGTTTCTTCCTGGCAGTGGCCTTTTGATAGTATTGGATGGCTGGCTTGAGTTCTAGAGAAATAATGGAAGCCCATGGGAGTGATTGTCCTGTGCTTAGAATGTGATGAGTTATTGGGGCCCATTCGTCTTTAAAATAGGAACAATTAGGGAGACCATAAAGTCTGTACAACATAGCGACTAGCAAAGAGTAGGGTTCCCTAAACCAATCAAAGGGGTAAAGGTCATCCTTCCTCTGAGAAAACTTATCAGGTGCATTCATACAGGACTTCAACATTTCATCAAAATTATATCTGGACTTAGAGGCTTTGACAAAATTAGCGTTAAGGAGTTGTCTGACCGGCTTGAGAGCATAATATTTCATGAAGACCTCAGGATGGAAGTTAGCAAGATGGGACCCTGTGCTGCTATTGAAGGAATGGTATTTTGGGTTTGTGTGTTCAATAATCCATTTAACCGTATCATTTATGGGAGAATGGCAAGTCTAGAAGCAATGGAATGGATACCGGAATCCCTAATTCTCTGGTCTACTGGCTGGTAATTCGGTATGTCTGAGAGGTCTTCATTTTAAAAAACAGAGTAAATCCTAGACCAATCTACTTGGTAGGTTTCAGTGAATATTCCACTAGTATCAGAAAATATGCAAAAATTTGGGTCCTTAGTCAGCATATTCTTCTGAAGGATCTTGCATCGGGTAATTTGAGACGTCTTGGGGTTGAAATATTAGGCTAAATGCATAAACCAAGAATTAAAATTAATTTAACCCAGGACAACAATAAACTATTTGAATTAGGAAAACAACTCAAATACTAACCTGTAATCAGACCAGACAGTGATAACATCGACGGGTAAAAAACGCAAGGAAATTTAACGCAACTCAGCAATTTACAGCAGTAAAAATGGTAAAGAAATAACAAAAGACCAATATATATATAGACTTTCTTGAGTCCGTTAGGACCATAGGATTAAGATAAATGAACGATCGAGATTAAGCCTACAGGATGTGGGATCTCATTACAAATTTCAAATTTTATTTAACCGTCATGCAACCCGCATTCCGCACATGCGGGATGCGGGGTGCAAGATCACAAAACTGTGAAAAGTTTATTCAATATCTCCTGCAATCCACAGCTCAGACGTTGTGGGTTATAGAAACATGCAACAAAAAACATCAAAATAAATTATTTTCCCGCAATCCTCATTCCACACTTGTGGGATGCGGGATAACCAACTTACACACACACAATATTTCCGCATCTCGCATTCCGCAAGTTGCGGGATGTGGGATGAAAATCTCAGAAAAATCTAACTTCAAAATCCCGCCAACCACAACTTGTGGGTTGCGGGATGAAATAATTTCACTAAAATATAGGTCCCCACAACTTCATCAACAACACACAAATCACGCTTAGATTTCAGAAATTTGGCTAAGTTAGAAAATAAAGAAACCATGATAAATGTAATAGGGGCCACAAAATGATCAAAGGACTTCAAGCAGTTACCTTTGTATGTGTAATTGGGCTCCCATGTTTTGAATAAAATGGGATATGTTGTACATACAAAAAATGGAGATTGGCTAGGAAGAACCAATTATATCTGTCAAACAAAAAACTCCTTCGCATAAAAAAAACATTGTCAGTAAACAAATGATTATCCTGATATCATAGAAACCGTTTATATAAGAATGCAACCAGAATTTTTTTTATCAAAAGAGTGATTCATACATTCCTGTCCATGTTCAACTTTAGGAGTGATGTAACTCAGATTTAGAAGGCATGAAGGGTAAGGGTCTCTTTCCTTCAAGCAGTCATATGCACATAGTTCAGGTTGAACCTAGGACCAGGCCCTAACAATTTTGGATCTTCACAAGTACGTCATCAAGATTCTTTTACTTTCCTTTCCCTTTTTTTTTTTGAAATGATATGAGAACCATATTGAAATAAGACCACTGCCTCAAATTTTGGAGATCAGTGCCATTCACAAAATTGATCTAGAAATTGAAAAATTCGACTCGGTAAGGAGACCCCTTTTCTTCCAGCTGCAAAATTGAAAGCAACTATCATGTCCTAGGAACCATCTGACGATAATTTCAGTCCAAAATCAAGTCCATGATCATAGTAAGGCTGGATTTTGATAAGACCCCCTCGTCTTAATGTGCACAAATTGTCTCCAAGGAAGCGACTAGGACTTTATTTGTGTATGGACTGCAAGACACTATCATGGATTGGTATCCACATAATGATAGTGCTACTCACTGGCGCTTCACAGATCATGAATGAATTGACCTATGATAGGATCTTCCATCTGCCAAATAAACTGAAAGCCATCCCCCCACATTATATGGCAAAGATGTCATTCCACCAAGCACTTATGATCCAAGTGGGTTGGCTTGTGATGAGACCCCCCATACTGCAATCCATAACAATAAAATTATTTTTTCTGCATGACCATGGTTGAATCCAAAATAGGTAAGGATAAACAGGTTATAAAGATATGTTGTAGTACACTAATGATACCTAAGACAAGAAGAAACCCCTTCCTTTTGAGACCTTCATCACACAAGTAAGGAATATGTGGGATATTGACTAGGGTGAGAATGTAGTAATCTGGAATCCTACAGTTACTGGTAGGCATTCATGTATAAAATAGATCCTGAAAGGTTGAAAATTGACACATTTTTCATTAAGGTTTAGAGATATGAAAATTGAGAAAATCTGATTAACCATCATTACCAAATGTGTAGAGATTATTAAAATCCTACTAATATCAAGCAAGTACTCAAAACAATAAAAAAAAAAAAAATAACACACCAAACCTATGTACAAGATTCATGAAACTTCTCAGACAAAATACTTCTTAAGCAGGAAAACATTCACTGGGTAGGTGTCGATGACTCCCTCCAGTGTCTATAACCGAACAGTTCTAGGACCAATTTTTTCTGTAATAATAAAAGGTCCCAACCAAAGGTGTTGGAATTTGGTATAATCCTTGTTATATTTGTGTTGTTTGTCCCACCTTAATACTAAATCCCCTACTGAAAATTTTCTGTTAGAGGAGGACTTCTCATCGAACCATTTTTTTACCAACTGTTGATGTTGATAGAATTTGTTCTTGGCCTTTTCCCTATCTTCCTCTAACTTGAGCAAAGTGTCAATCCTCTACTGTAGTGGGGATGAATCATGCTTTTGGATGGATTGGGCTAACTGTAATGAAGGGATGGTGATATTAGCTGGTAGGACAACTTCCTTTCCATAGACTAGATAATAAGGGGAGTTACCAATGGCTACTTTTGGGGTGATTCGATTTTCCCAAAGAGCATTGTAGAGCTGGGTATGCCAATTCTTGTGATGGGAGGCCACTGTCTTTTTCAAGATGTTTATTAGGTTTTTGTTGGAGTATTTTTCAAGTCCATTTCCCTTAGAGTAGTAGTTTGAAGAAAATTTAAGCGTGATCCCCTTTTTAAGGGCATAGCTAGTTAGGTCAATGGATGTCAAGTATGACGCATTATAAAAAATGAGATACTCAGGAGTGCCAAACCTAGTGACTATTTTGTTTTCAAGAAAATAGATTACTTAGTTCGTATTACATAGTCAAAGAGGGACTGCTTCAACCACCTGGTGAAATAATCAGTGTCTATCAAAATTTATTTGTGCTGTAAAGAAGACACATGGTTGATAGGTCTGACCAAATCCAATCCCCGTTGCTGAAATGGGAACTGGACTGCTACTGGTTGTAAAGGGAAGGCATGTTTTTTTACTTTTCCATCACACTTCTAGCAAGGCTCACATTTTCTGACATAGGCATGAGCGTCTCTGAATAAGGTAGGCCAATAGTACCCTGCCCGAATGATTTTATGAGCTTTTGTATCCCCTGAGAAATGTCTTCCAGCAGGTCCTGCATGAAATTCAAAAAGGAAATCATCAGTCTGATCCTTTTCTAGACATATAAGAAAAACTCCATCACATTTTTTTCTAAATAGAACATTATCAATAAGTTGATAAGGAGCTGACTTCAGCCTTAATTCTCTACACTTTTTAGGATCAAGGGTTTTAGGGGAAAACATGTTATGGAGAAAAAACTTGATGTGGTCATACCATTCAGATGTTGTTGTCTCAATTGCATTTACAGAACCTATAGGTACAGTTTCTTCCTGATCCCAATTGGTTTCTTGATCGTTAGGATAATTTGATTGGGCAGAAAGTAGACACAAACCTTGTCCTTTAACTATCTTCACAGGCTTGATCTCCATATCATATTCTTGTAGTGTCATCATCCAGTGAGCTCTTTTCTCACCCAACTCCTTCTGGACGAGGACATTTTGAATGGCCACGTATGGGACAATCACCTTAGTCCTCGACTTGAATAGATACTACCTATAATGTTTTACCGATTTATATACCGTGTAGGCCTGTTTTTCAACTTGGGAATAGTTGAGTTAAGCTCCTTTAAACGTCGAGCTCATGAAGGAAATGGGGATCTCAACGTCCTCATGATTCTTCTGTGTTAGTATAGCTGCATACGAAAAATTAGTAGAAAAGGTATAAAGTATAAAATCTTTGCTGAAATATGGAGACATAAGAGTAGGTGCTTCTACTATGGATCTTCTGATTTCAACAAAGGAACTTCTCTATTATTCAGACCACTTAAATGGTACATATTTTTTAACTAAATGTTGCAAGGGTTTAACAACTTGGGAAAAATGTGGTACAAATCTACGGATGAAATTGATCTTACCCAAGAAAGACTGCATTGCTTTTCTGGAATTAGGGAGGCTGATCTTGGAGATTGCTTCTATGCATTCTGGATCAATGATCATGCCTTCCTTGTAGACGATGAAACCTAAAAACTTACCTTCTGTCACCACAAAGATATACTTTTTGGGATTGAGGGAAATCCCATATTTTCTGCATCTTTCGAATACTTGTTTCAAGGCTGACAAATGATCGTGTCATTTTTTAGAATAAATAGTTACATCATCTAGATATACAACAATAGAAGTATGAATTAAGCCCCTGAAATCTATGTCCATATCTCTCTGAAACTTGGCCCCCACATTTATCAGCCCAAATGGCATCTTCCTGTAGGAAAATTTTCCCTAGGGGCTTCGGAAAGCTGTTTTAAGTTGGTCGTCAGGGGCAACCAGGACTTGGTTGTACCTTGAAAAACCGTCAAGCAGTGAGAACATTTCAGATTCAGCTACCTTCTACATAATCTTCTCCATGGGAGGAACAGGATAGTTGTCCTTCTCTAAGGCCCTGTTCAAGTTTCTAAAGTCCACGCAGAGTCTAATTTCGCCATTCTTCTTTCGAATGTCTACTAAGTTGGTGACCCACTACATGTGTCTAATAGGGAATATGATCCTTACCCGCTTGCTCACTGAAGGCCATGATTCTGCTTGATGGGTTTCATGTTATGCTTAGTCAGGTAAGGCATAGGATCTTTTCCTTCGCTTGGGAGACCCATTATCCTTGTAATTAACTTAGCATTAATCAGATATGGCTGATCCAGCCATAAGTATCCTCCATGGAAGCAGACCGGTAACTACTTTACGTCTGTATTGACCTGTATACTACGACCAAAGTGAGGCATGAACAACATGTTGGTTAGACCTATAGTGGTAAGTCCCTCGGACCATTTCTTTGGCTTGATAACTTGGGCATCACATGTATGGGCCTGGGTTATGCTCATGCAGTATTTTATCCACACCTCCTCTTGTTGTCATGTGTCAAAGTCTTAGAACGTCAATATAGCCAATTGGGGTAGGATGTCGTGCAACAAGGTGATGCCGACATGGATCTGTGGTACTAACGAAGTAGTCACCACCTTCTTTGGAATATCTATCTCCGTTGCATCAACTCTTATTGGCTGAATGTAACAAGGGAAATTTAGGTCGGCCCGCCCGACCTATGGCTCTATCTAAGGTAGCAAGCTTTCACTTCTAACATCTTCTGCTTGCTCGCCAACAGGTGCCTTTCCCTGCTCATCTGGAGCAGTCAGAGCCTTACATTTCCTCTACTTCGATGGTGGTCATGTAGACACCTCTCTCGACTGCATCTCACTAGGCTTCCTCAACTCTCTGTCAGGTGCCACAACTTCTTGTTGCGGTCCTGGAACAACGGGTATTCTCTGAACTGGGTTTGGGATAGCATGCGACCTAGGAGTTGGAATAGTAGCATGACCACCTTGTCTGCTTTGTTGCTTTCATGTTCTTTCCATTGAGTCGATCTCTAGTGGCTGCTGCAGTTGGTGACCCTCACCTGACTGTATTTATACTTCCTCGAAAATGGGGCATCCAAAGATGGCAGTAGCTTTTGATGCCTGACTCTCACTAGGAATGTTGATTACCATGGGTGTTGGCATAATTGAACACAGACATCAAGGTTTAGCTATGCAATGGCTCGGCTCTGGTGCTCAGTATGCATAACAATTGTTTAATGGGGAAGCCAAATATTTACTTATCCCTCAGCATCCTTCATTCATCATTTGATAGGAGGCCGAATTCAAATCAATTCCCCGAGTTGCTGTTTCCAATGCTTCCTCATTAGTTTCTGTGACTGGATTTTTGGGTTATACCTATTAGGCTAGTTATGGTAGTTATTGCAAGGATGGTTGGTGGGATTCACAAGTATGCCACCTTGTTCCTCGCATTGTGCTATATTAATGTCACGTTGTTGTCACAACTGCTTGCATCCTTGTCAAAGATTCGTTGTTTTAATTCTAGCCAGCCTGTCACTCCTGTTTCTTGCCTTCATTTTCCATGTATTGATTTTTCCTGGACTATCCGCACTTCATTCCCCTTGATGGTGTGTAATGGCTTGGATTTTTGTGTGGTCTATTGCTCATGCTTTTATGTTGGTTCTGTCGCGCTCCTACAACAGAGTGGGTTACGTCTTTTTGCCTCCTTTTTTTTCACACATGTCGTAGTAAGGTTTCAGGCAACTACCATTCACCAAACTCGCGACATGGGTACCATCGAATATTATGGGGTTGTCCTACGCCCATATCAATAACATGCACAATCCTATATGGCCTTAGCCATTATGTCTTTAGTTTGTGTGGTTGCCTAAATACTCTACTGGCATAATGTAGGACAAGCATTCCTTCTATATAGGGCCTCACACTGATATATTGATCATGTCGTGCCTACTTCCTTTGTTGACTTGGCTTAGTCTGCAGTCACAATGGTATTTTCATCCCCTCTATGTCTCCCACCATTCCCCTTCTTCCTGAGCAGTTGGTAGGGAATAGGGTCTGGTACTCCTGTAGGAGATCTACGATCTTTACAACTGCTTTAGCCTATGAACACTTTTGTATTATTCTGTGATCTTCAAATGCTTCTAGCTTGCTGATGTTAATCGATTTATCTCCTGCGTCTTTGGTTATACTGTCTTGCTAAGTAGCTGCGTTGTGTTGGTAAACATTAGCCTCCTTGTTAGGGATCTCCTCAACTATACTCCCCTTTTCCTTTTGAACTACAACATCAATTGGAGGGTGGTTGTCTACAATTACAACTGTATGCGCAACCTGTTGCACTCCTTATCACAGCTCCTTAAAGGTAGCGCAGGTCTTAGGTGTCATATCCAAGGTGTATATAAAACTATCATATGTGGGTAATTCTCTTGACTCAGTCTCCACCCATCGCACAGATCTTGTAACTCTTGCACGCCTTCTCATAGAGACTTCATGTAATCGATTTTTCCAATTCTCTAAAGCCTCTCCTGAATCAGATGTACATGAACTCAAGAATTTCCCTCTTAGGTTTCCATCTGCTATTGGACTTGTATAATCTTCTTGCATAGCAGTAACATTGTAGATCTGGTTGAGATGGTCATCCTTTCCCTCATTGTAGATAGGCTCGACATATCTTTGTACCTCAAATGGATTGATGGGTGATACTACCCTCATTTCCTTATCTTCAAATGAGAGAATCCTTTTCTTGAAATTGATGATGGTATGATTTTATATGGCCCAGTCTATTCCTAGCAGTGCAGGGTAAGGGTTTGTTTCATCTACAATGTTAATGAGCTCAAAGTGTGCAAATGTGTGCAATCCATCGACATCAAAAGTTACATTGCTCAGTCGACCAATGGGTAGGACCTTCGACTGATTGGCACATCGCAATTGGATAGGAGACCAGTCCAAGCGTGGATTTCCCATACTTTCCCAAGTTTGTTGTGTCAGAATATTGACATCTGAGCCTAGATCTAAGATGATATAGTCCATTTCATAGTGACCTATATGTGCATTCATCCTCAATTTGCGGTCGGTTTTACATTTCTTTTGCACTTGGCTAACTTTCATTTCCAGTTGTGGCTCTATAGGAATCTCGTTTATCATTGCTTGCAGCTTTGCAATAGCATCTTTGTCTCGTATTAGTGTTAAACAACTGGATACAAAGGTTCTTAACTTACTAACCTTTGGTGGGGCGTTCTTCTACAATACATGTTGGAATCGTTCAGGCATGTACCTAACTTCTGTAAAGGTTGATGGTACTTCTGGGTTTATGAATTCTAATTGCACATTCTAGAATATTTATTTATGTTTCTGGACAGTTAGTGGCTCCTTTTCTATGCCGATGGCCTCACTTGTGGCTGCGGTTATTCTTATGGGTTATCTTGGTCTGTTCCAGTCATCGCACCTCCTCAAGTTACGATGGCGATGTTCAGGTCTCGCGGTTCAGCCACCATCATCTGCACATTCAGATTTGTGGTTGGGTTTAGGTTTGGTTGAGGGTTAGGTGCGGCAATGGTCCTTTCTTTCCACTTTGCAATCAGCTAGGGACATTGTTCGACATTATGGTCCTGTCCCTTACAATATGAATAGGTTTTGGAAGGCTCTAAAAAATATCTAGCAAAGTGAACCAGTTGTCCACAGTTATAACATGTAACTTGATCTCCTCCCCTACCAAATCCTTCTCCTCCACCTTGTTCTCTGAAGTTTCCTCCACCCCTTCCCTACAGGTGTAGTTGTTGTGGTGGGTAGTGGTTTTGCTGGTAGTGTTGCTGATAGGGGCTTTGCTGCGTGTACGGCTACTGAAGAGCGTACTGTGGTTGATATTGATTAGGTGGGAACTGCATAGGTTGATACGAGGCATGTGCCTGTTTAGCCTGAGTGAACCCCTCATTTTTCATTAAGTACGTGTCGACTGTCTTTTCTTTCAAGAGCTGGTATGTTCTACAGTCTTTTTCATCATGTCCTAGTGATTTGCAAAATTTACAGAAGAGGTTTGTAGGGGTACTTACGATTTTTTGCAAATATAAACATTCTTCATCACGGTGGCCTCTTGACTGCCATATATGACACCATGGTATCCCATGGTCATTTAATGGGTTAGGTGCACCTAACGCGACATAGTTCAGGAAGGTGGGACAGTTATCCTTAGTGTGTCCGTTCGTCCTACATTTTGTGCACCACAAGTCTTCTTGTGCTTCTTTACCCTTCTTGATATCTTGAAGTTGTATTGTTAGGTTGGCCAGTTGTGACTAGATATGCACCATTTCGGTGGCACTGTCGCCAATGGGTGAGGCCTCTAACTTCATTGGTAGTTCTAGTGCCTATGTCTGCGATTCAATCTTCTGTTGCATCAACTATCCTCGAATGTGTGGTAGCAGTGTAGCAATAAACCATTCTTTATGCTGTACATCAAAAATTTGGAAGCTTACTTTGGCCATCAGTGTTTTAAACCATTGATCAAAATCCCATACCGTTTCTTCTAGAGCTTGTTTGATCTCTTTGATTTCAGTAATACACTATGACTCCGATCTAGGTTTCCTGAACTCAGAGATCATTACAGCTTGGATCTCCTCAAGGTTCTTCTATGGTGTTCCAATTGGTGCCACATAGAACTTGCATAAACTAGTCTAGCATGCAACCCCTCAAGGTCGTGATCATCTATGCCTTCTTTATGTCTGCACTATGGACTAAACATACCATTCAAAAAGCTTCATAGAGGAACCAATGTTTTTCGGGGTCTTCCGTTCCATTGCCATTAAATGTAGGAAACTGGGCGTCTGTCGTAGCCATTGAGTTGGTGTTAGGATCTTCCAAGACAGGGTTCAAAGGGGGTGTAGCTTCTTGCGCACTAGTTCCAGGGCTAGTGCTATCTGTATTAAATGTCCTTTCAGGGGATGAAACTCTAGATCTTGTCTCAGGTGATATTATTGGTCTTATGTAGTTGTGCTCTGATCCCAATGTCTCATCAGAGTCTTCTGGATCTTTAGGTCCTTCCGAGATCGGGCTATAGTCCTCCTCCTCATCACAATACCCTTCGTCTTCGCATGACCGAAGTTCATGTTCGCTTCCTTCGAACAAACCAGGATTCCATCGCCCCCTTTTGGTTTTCCTCCTCTTTCCTGATCTGAATCTTCTCCCACTCCTTAGGACTCCAACCTCTAGTTGAGGTTTTGTTCTTCTAGGGAACATTTCAACATACCCTTCCCCATGTTCTTACTCAGTTGTCTACAACATAACCTCCTTCTAGGCTCGCGACTCAACTACTCAAGTGAAAAATACCCTTCTCATAGGGAAGTAATTTTATCCATGTATTGATACCTAATAAGTATCTCCTTCGTGGTCCTTGGAAAAAATTTCTTTCAGCTTCACTATATGAGGTTATAGTATCTAGTACAAACTCAGTAATATATCCTTGCAATATACTATCAACCCAAAAATAAACATCTCTAGAAATAGAGTTACTTACACTAGTTACGTCATGAACCAGCTAGTCGCTCCACTCAACAATATCCCTTCTCTAGAAATTGGTCTATTTAGTCGCCAATATTAATAACCATTTGTGTAGTAAAATGGGGAAATCAACAAAGAAAATATCATGAATATTAGAGTATATATATTCATCTATCCATTTCCCTGCGCTCAACCATGTTCCTGTGCTCTCCTCTTGCGCGAATGCCAGCGTTTTAGAATCCAGCTAGTCTTCTATCTCCTTCTTTGTTGGTTGCAACAACATTTCCCTCAATTTGATCAAAATGGTCGCAGAAATGGCAACATTTATTGGCCACTTTTCCTAACTCACGCGACCTAGGTTCTGTGTAGCCCGCTGATCCAACAACTACCCAAGATACCAGCCTGACAGAGCAAGCCCCGTCAGCAACGCCTGCGAAGTAGGCACAGTCTCACCCAAGATATCTCTTAAATGGGAAACCACTGGAACCATGTTTCCACGATTATCGAGGGTCTATAGTCCCTTGGCTCGCATCCAAGGAGCTCAACGAAGGCAATAGGGTGGCTGGACGGAGGAGTCAGTCTTGCATGACCGAGCATAAATACAAGTCATCGCATGCAACTTGACCTTCCTTTCCACTTCGCAACTAGTGCAACTTGTGTGGTGCATCTGACTCATACCAATCAGACCTGCGATGCAGGTTGTGACTCAAGACATAAACATATAGACCGAAAAATACGTATTCATTCGGTGATGCCTTCTAAGCATTCTTCTAATGATTATAAAATAACATCATAGATTTAAGCACCATTCAACATCATACAGAGATAAAATAGTAACCATGCACATAACCATTCACGACATCAATCATACATTTAAACACAAGATATAACATGAAAAAACATCTGGGAAAAACCACCAAGGTGTTATTCATCTAGCATGAGAAAAGTATACAACACCTTGTAGTCTGCAGGATGCAGACTGAGCTTGGGATATGTATTTAAGACTCATACTTATGGTTCTCATGCTCTCTGGTTTGTTCTTCTACTCTACACCTACTTCTAGCAGTCTGTGCACACAGTACCCAGATCCATGGCTCAATAACCCTTCTATCGCTACCCGACTCTTCCCTAGTCTCCTTTTCCCTAATCCCTACAACATTGCCTCAAAATGGCATCCTTCCTTGGATTACCACTGAATAGACAAAGCTATTATAGAAAACTGACCTAAGACATAATCACATCGAATGAGAAACAACTAAGGCCAATGAAAGCCAACACAAGCTAACTAAATCCAAACTTCTCACTATTGTATCCCTCCTATTTACACCATTTTACATGACCACGTAGGATCAACTGCATACCGACAGCCTGTTAACTATCATCATCAGCCACCCCTCAGGCTACAAATGTGGTGATCATGACTTGACACAAGGTACTATCGGCCTAACTTACAAATATCCTATCATATGTGCATAGCTGCAGGCTTACGCCACCATAAACGACCATGATCTGGATTCTGCATCTATCGCTTTCCGACCGTTATCACTTGCACGCTTCTGCGCTCACCTTTCCTTCACCATGCACCTCTTTATTCTACCTACGTGGATCCTTTTATTTCTTCACAGTATTCCTTTGCTTCTATCGTGCATGTGACACATTTTCCTTGGTTGCGCATGCAAACTTCTTCCTTATGCCCCTTTCCTAGGCCAACAAGCTCTTTCTTGATAGAGGGATCTAAACTGGAATGCATCTTCCTCAGTTTCTATGATCCAAGAGGATATTGGTGGCCACTGACCTATTCCTCTTAGACCCCCACCATTGTTTCTTTCAGTTTTCCAGTTTCCTTAATTGTAGCACAATTTACATTTTTTGGCAGTTTTTAGGTCCTAAACTTTTGGAGCCGTTTTGAGGCCCTAAACGATGTTTTTTCGGCATCGAATGGTTGGGAAAATATGAGTCCATTTCAGACTTGATATTTTCTATTTATGGATATAGTCCTTAAACATATATTTCTAATGATGTATCATGCGCGTCAAACAGAGGTAGTATGCTAAAGTTACGACCCCGGGAAATCGATGTACCAAGTTACCCAGCGGGGCCCACAATAAGGCGTTTCACCTCCTAGGGTCAGGGTTTTGGATGTGTAGGGTTTTCATTATTTCTCAATAATATATAGGCCTTCGAGCCTCATTGTAAGTTGTAACACAGATTTCAAAGGCATGTAGCCACTACATCTCTTCTCAAAGATAAGCTACCAACACTCTAGCTAGTTTATTTCCATTCTGTATGTAAACAAGTTTTAGTTATTGATTAATGAAATGAAGTGTTATTTCCACTGCATATTTGTTTCTATGGTTATTTGTGTATTCTGTTGTGTTCTTGCATAAATCCGGATCAGTGGTATCAGAGCAATCTGCTCTTTCTCGATCATTCTTTGCATGTCCCCAATGAGGGTGGGATATAAAGAGTTAGGGCTCGATCTGGTTGAACCTTCACAAGATTAGCCTCGCAAATCCCAACGGCCACCCATGGGGGATGAAAAGAAAGAAAAGGGCGCAGAATATCCTATCAAAATGTTGCTCAAGGAGGCCCTTGAAAAACAAAGGAACGCGATGATGGATAACTTCACCTAGATCCTTCAACGACTTCCCACTGGCGGTGCATCTGCATCTAGCAGCCACTCTGGAGGTGCAACCCCTTTCAAGGTACAAGTAAACTTTGACATTCCCATATTTGATGGTCGAATAGATGCAGACGCCATAGATAGATGGTTGAATCTATTAGAAGGATATTTCTCGGTTCATGACTTTTCTGACGGGGAAAAGATTACTTTTTCTCTACTCAAAGAGTTCCTCGACATCTCCTCACTTAGTACAACATATCGGTATGCTGCCAAAATAGAGAAAAAATTCAAACAGAAAAAGAGAGACTTTGGATATGTGAATCAAAAGCAAGGGAAAGGTGCCCCCAAACTGTAGAACAAGGGACATAGCCAAGGCATGGCGACTCAAGAAAAATTTCCAAAGCCGCAAGCAAAGAGCAACACTACAAAGCTGAAGAAGGAAGTGGGAAAGTGGTGTGAGTTCCATAAGAGTCCCACTCACAACTTAAGTGAGTGTTAGGCTAAGTAGTCATGAGATAAAGGCTTCTGAATCAGATGCATACTCTAACACTGAATTAGAACCCGAGAAGGGGAATGACAGAGGGAAGAAGATTATCGATGCAGAGCCCAACTCCACCATTGCCACCACAAAGATCCAAAAGGAAGAACCAGAAGATTCAGAGGAGGAGGATCATATTTTACACTCCCAAATGTGGGTAAAGGGTTCCCCGCTACAGTTCATTGTCGACAGTGGGAGCCAAAAGAACCTGATTTCAGTAGAGGTCATGAAGCGGTTGGGTTTTCCAACCACAGCACACCCACAGCCATACACCATCGGGTGGCTTCACCAACAATGAGATCTACCTATCAGCCAACAGTGCTGCCTTCCCTACAGCATCAAGCCCTTCAACGATGAGGTATTATGTGATATTGATCCTCTTGGTGGTTGTGATGTATTCTTAGGCCAACCATATTTATGGAAGTGACATGCTGTGTATGAGTCCCAACCTCCTGCTATTATTATTACGTTGGGAAATAATTTGTATAGGATACTAGAGGTACCAACCCCTGCCGCTATCTCTTTGGTTACTGCAAAACAATGAAGTAAGCTCATTTCCAAAACTGGGAATTTTGTTTTCTTGATGATCCTCCCTTAGGGAAAGAAGAAGATCATGGCCACAACCTCCAGACAGGGCCCCTCCGCACGACAACAACAAATGGACAAGGTCGTGGAGGAGTACCGGGACATATTCACCTCACCCACCAAGGTGCCTCTCCACTTTCAAGTCAAGCACCCCATCGATCTGACCCCAGGTGTGCCGCTTCCCAATGGACCAATCTATCGACACTATGTTCTGGAGAATGATGAAATCAAGAGGCAAATTCAGGAGCTATTACAGAAGGGTCACATATGGCCAAGTTCATTGCCCTGTGGGAGCCTGATCGTGTTGGTACAGAAGAAGGATGGGACTTGGAGACTCTGTATTGACTATCGGGTGCTAAACAAGATCACTGTCCAGAATAGGTACCCAATCCCATGGATTGATGACCTCTTGGACTAGCTTAAAGGGGTGAAATATTTTAGCAAGATCGACTTAAAGTCTGGGTATCACCAGGTACTGATCGAACTGAATGATGTGTGGAAGACTGCCTTCAAAGCAAAGGAGGGCCTTTTCTAATGGTTGGTCATGCCTTTCGGGATGACGAATGCTCCTGCAACCTTCATGAGACTTATGGATGACATATTGCAGCCATTCACCAACTCATTTATACTAGTGTACTTGGATGACATCCTGATCTTCCATCAGACTTGGGAAGAGCACGTCCACCACATCCGATAGGTCCTCCAAACATTGTTGCAACACAAGTTGTGTGCCAATTTGGACAAGTGCACTTTTGTCATGACCCAGGTTCAGTATCTAGGATACATTGATTAGAGGAAATTTTAGGTCTAAAATGGTTCTCCTAAGGAAAATAATAAAATAATAGTTAAAATAATAAAATAATAGTTATTAATTTAGGAGGAAGAATGAAAAAACTACTTTTTGTGTTCATATTTTTGACATATCTCCCTGTGTTTTTACTCAAATTTCAAGCGGGAGAGCTTGTTGGATGCAGAATTTAATTCTGCATCCAACGAGTACCCACACAACATAATTTTGATGGACCCCACTACCCCAAAAATAAGAAATTCCTGAAAAATGTGATGATGACATCATCATCACGTTTTTTCAGGAATTTCTTGTTTTTGGGGTAGCGAGGTCCGTCAAAAGTATGTCATGTGGGTACTTGTTGGATGCGAAAAAATTTCCACATCCAGCGAGCTCTCTCGCTCAAAATTTGAGTAAAAACACAGGGAGATATGTCAAAAATACAAACAAAAAAAGTAGTTTTCTTTTATGACAAATATGTCAATCAACCATTATGGTTGACTCATTTTATTGAAATTCTATTGGTTCTTGAATTCCAACTCACAAAATTTATTATTAGCGCATTTTCTTATAAGGCCCATTTTAGACCCGAAAATTCCTCTAATGATTGATGAGTGTGGGGTACATGTGGATCCAACAAAGATCCAAGTCATTCGGGATTGGCCAGTCCCAACTACTCTAACAGAGCTTCACAGCTATCTGGGCCTTGATAATTTCTACCGCAGGTTCATGTCAGGATTCTCTCATATCACTTGGACCTTGAGTCAAGTCACCAAGGGAGGAGTGAAAGCAAAATTCTTTTGGTCAGAAACTCAGTAGAAGGCTTTTGCAGAATTGAAACATCGCCTCTGCTGCGCCCTAGTGCTCACATTACCAGACTTGCAACAACCATTTGAGATAGAGACAAATGCCTCTAACTATGCTATTGGGGCATTCCTTACTCAATAAGGGCATCCATTGGCATATCATAGTGAGACACTATCCAACACAGTCCGCAAATATCCCACTTATGACAAAGAGATGTACTCCATTGTACAGGCTTGCCAAAAATGGAAGCATTACATTTTGGGGAAGGAAATGATCATCCACACAGACCACCGACCCTTGCAGTTCATGCAGACACAAGGGAAGTTACATAATGATTACCATCAGAAGTGGTCCACATATCTACAATAGTTTCATTTGAACATCAAGTACAAGAAGGGAAGCACCAATAATGTTGCAGACTGCCTCAGCCGATCACCGATCGTGGCGATAATGACCTTGCTCAACTCTTATGGGCATGAGACTTCTGATTGGCCGCTTCTCTACAAGAGTGATCCAGAATTCGGCCACACATACCAGACACTCTTGGAGGGAAACCAAGTTCCAACATTTCACCTCCAAGATGTACTTCTATGTCACATGGGACACCTTTGTGTTTCTCCAAGCGAGCATTCCAAGATGATTTGGTAAGCGCACTACAGTCGAGTAGCTGGGAATTTTGGGGTTGAGAAAATAGTGGTAGTACTGCAGGAGTATTTCTATTGGCCGAACCTTCGACAGGACGTCAGGAAGTACATCCGATCTTGCACTTCCTACACCATTACTAAACCATCCATCAAGAAGCAAGGCCTCTATACTCTGTTTCCTACCCCTAGTCGACCTTGGGAATCCATCTCCATGGATTACATGTTAGGCCTTCCTTCTACTAAGCACGACAATGAATATGCGTTTGTGGTCGTTGACAGATTCTCAAAGATGGCCATAATGGCAGCCTATAAGAAGAATATCACAGCAGAAGCCACTACTAAACTCTTCTTTGAATGAGCATGGGTACACTTTGGTATCCCACAGTCTATAATCTTAGTCCAGGATAGTATGTTCCTTAGTACATTCTGGTCTAGCCTATGGTCAATGCTAGACACCAAGCTCACAAAGTCCACAACTTTCCATTCCCAAACTGATGTCTAGATAGAGGTAGTCAACAGGATGATCATACACATTTTTCACATTTACAACTCAAAACATCCATGCACATGTGATGAGAGCCGCCCCTATGTACAACAAAGCTATAACTAGGCCCTCGACAACTCAACCAACCACAACCCCTTCTAGGTGGGCTTGGGATTCCAGCCACTATGTCCCATTAACGTAGCCATTCCATTTGCAGCTACTCAGGCTGGTTCAGCTCATATCTAGTCTGAAGTTTCCAAGGAAAACAACTTCATTGAGCGCATTCAGCACATTCACCAACAGGTTCATTACATATTGGATAGATCCAATGCTAAGTATAAGCAACGACACGATCAGCATCGGGTGCAACACAACTTCTAGGTGGGTGACAAAGTGTGGCTACATTTGCAGAAGGAGCACCTCACTGGAACCCACCGCAAGCTTCGCCTCCTTTGATATGGGCCATATGGCATCACCAAGGATTTTGGGGACAATGCCTTCAAGCTTAGTATTCCACCATTCCTTGGTCTACACCCAGTGTTCAATGTGGACCGCTTTCGGCCCTACTTTACACCTCTACTGGACACATTAGATGTGGCAGAACAACTCAGACCAATAGAGTTAAACCCTGATTGCGTGGAACAAGCTACAACTGATCAAATTATGGACACATAGATCAAGAACACCTGCCAATATAAAATATAGCTATATCGAGTTGTCAAAGCAGACCAACTTCTTCACCAGGGAAAGTGGCTCACCAGGGACCAAGTTCAAGAGAAGTTTCCTCATCTCATGGAGGAACTCAATGCAATGGGGACCATTGCTTCCTAACTAGGGAGGAATGATCTAGGAGTATATTGGTGGCCACCCACCTATTCCTCTTGGACCCCCACCATTGTTTCTTTTAGTTTTCCAGTTTCCTTAATTATAGCACAATTTACTATTTTGGCAGTTTTCGGGTCCTAAACTTCCGAAGCCGTTTTGAGGTCCTAAATGACGTTTTTCGAAATCGAATGGTAGAAAAAATGTGAGTCCATTTTGAACTTGATATTTTCCAGTTTTGGATGTAGTCCTTAAATAGATCTTTCTAACAATGTATCATGCGCGTCAAACAGAGGTAGTATGCTAAAGTTACAACCCCAGGAAATTGATGTACCAAGTTACCCAATGGGGCCCACATTAAGGCGTTTCACCTCCTAGGGTTAGGGTTTTAGATGTGTAGGGTTTCCATTGTTTCTCAATAATATATAGGCCTTCGAGCCTCATTGTAACATAGAGGTTAGAGGTATGTAGTGGCCACATCTCTTCTTAGAGATAAGCTACCAGCACTCTAGCTAGTTTATTTCAATTATGTATGTAAACAAGTTTTAGTTATTGATTAATGAAATGAAGTGTTATTTCCACTGCATATTTGTTTCTATGGTTATTTGTGTATTCTGTTGTGTTCCTGCATAAATCTAGATCATTCTGTTGGTATAATTTCACTTCAGGTTTCATCGAGATGTTGTGGTGCATGACGTTTGTATCAAAATTCTTGAGTTCATTATACATCCAGGAAAATACGTCTTTGAATTCCTTGCATAGTTTTATAAAGAGTCTTTTTTCATCATGGGAATAATGAACTCAAATATTGAGGGTTGAGCTCTAGGTTTTGCAGTTGGAGGTTTGTCTAAATTTATCTTGTAAATCCTAAAAATTTTGTAAGCTGATAATAGACTTGGGAATGATATTGGAAGGGTCAGACAAAGTATTTTCATGATCAGTTTCATCAATAGCCATACCTTCAAAGGTGTCTTGGAATAAAAGGAAATCTAGTATCTGTTGGTCATCCTCAAACACTCTCCAATTCATGACATTATCTCAAATGGAAGGCCTGTAGATCAACTCAATGGAAAAATTTTGCGGAGACAAACCTTCAGGCTGGATTAGTCTAGACGCAGTATTGGCCAATAGATCAGCATCAAAATTCTGTGATCTAGGGACAGATCTAATATTGAATGCTGGAAAGGAGGTCGTCATGTATCTGATCAAACTTTGATAATTGATTAAGCGTGGGGACATGCAATGTATTTGGTTTCTTACCTGTTTTACTATAATTTTCGAGTCCCCAATGCATTCAATTGCTCTTTGCCCCAAATCAATATATTTTATGAGTCCTTGAATAAGTGCTTCATACTTAGCTACATTGTTGGTATATTCAAACTCCAATCTGCATGCAATCATTGTCTTGGTCCTGTTTGGATCGATCAGGACACATCCTACACCTGCTCCATCTTTAGACTTGGAGCTATCAAAGAATAAAGTCCAAATAAAAGGGTCAATTCTAAAATTAGTATTTACATTATAAACATTATGAATAATAGTATTGGAGAATGGTACAGAAGTAATATGGGTAATCTGAGTCAGCGGGAAAGTCTCCAAAGAATGTATTGAAAGTAAAATGTTCTATTTGATTACTGAAGAAGGAGACAGATTCATTGGAACCGTTGAGATCGATCATCATTTGTTTCATAAATGGTTCCCTGTCGACTTTGAGTTTGTTATGTTGTCTGTTTAGGGGTAACCACAAGTGAGACCAGTTGGTGGAAAAGTAAACTTTTCAGTTTTTCCGACCAATCTCGGCTTAAACACATACTGTAAGTCTCCAGAATGTCTGGGATTACAATGTCAATGGTCTGATGAATTCTAGGATCTGCAAACAATCTAAGTAGAACATTCCTCGGTCTTCCTACAACTTTAACCTTAGACATGTCCAATTGGACAATTTGGATGGGACAAGTTTCCCATGTAGCATTCAACTTTTTGAAGACAGAAAGGGGCATCACATTAGATGAGACCACTGAATATACCATGTAGTTATGTACATTCCTATTGAAGATTTCAAAAGTGAGTAAGAAGGGTGGGGTTCCCTTACTTCCAGGATTCTGATTGTTTTGTCGAGGGGAAGAGTAAATATTATTATTATGAATTTCCGTAGGCTATTTTATTATCATGCTTTTGGGTAGGGAATCTCTCATGGAAGGGATTTTGAGTAGGTCAAATAAAGATATATTTTCCTTGACTCTTTTTAGATCCTCAGCTAAATTATATTCAGGCTCAGGAATGATAGTGTCTTTCTGTGCTTGGGATTTACCTTTGTTGGGAGTCTATGTCGTAGGTGATCGTTCCTGCAGGGGTGAAACTTTTGATTTAGTGTTGTGAGTGTGTTGTAGATTGAAAATTGTGTCAGGTTCATCTTTCTCTTCTTTGGAAAAGAAAATTATAGTGCTAACCTATTGGTCTTCTTCCTCTTCTTCTTAGGGAGGTTGTGACTCTTGATTTCACTGATCTCTAGAGGATTCGGGAATGTCTGGTGTTCCTGCAGCCAAGGATTTCAAGACATAAAAATATTTCCTCTGATGTGAATCCCTCACTAGGATTTGGAGGTGGTGGGTTTTGAGGGGGTTGGTTAGGTCTCCTAAAAGGTGGCCTATTAAATCCCCTATTGTTGGATTGATTCTCGGTATTAGTTTTCTTGAGATCCACCATCTCATTAGACATTTTCTGAAGGAGCTTCTTCACATCACTCATATTGAAAGGATATTGTGCTGTGGTGGTGGGATTGGGAGCATTGTCAATCCTCTTGGGGGAAGTAGAAGCTTGTTCAGATGATGTGTCAGGTTTGTCCGTAAAACAGAACATGTCCTTTTAGACTTGTATGGCTCTAGAGAAAGCATCCTGAAAGGACTCTTTGCGATCCCTTTTGACCCACATGGCTATTTGAGTAGGAAGACCCTTAATACAATATGCTACTAATAATTCCTCTATAGGTAGGATAGTGGTTGGAATCCTATTTTTGAAATAGGAAAACCATTGGTTATAATATTTGACTCACTCCTTACCTTTGGTCTTCATGGAAGAAATATCTATGACTAAATCTTCTAGGGTCTTGTCATCCCCAAATTTCTGAGTGAAGAGTTCAGAAAACACATCCCATAACAGGATAGAATTGGCTTATAGGGAGAAATACCAAGTAGAATCTTTTCCCACAAAAGTATAAGGGAACAGTATGCATACTACGTCTTCATGTATGACATTTTTAAGCCTGATATCCTAGATAAAATATTTGATGTGGTCTTCCACAGGGATTTTATCATCTAGATTATCTTTTGGAAGCCATTTCTTGGGGTTTTTAGGTAGCCTATGCTGATCACCTAAGACAGACACAACATCTCCATCCAGCCAAGGCCTGTTATATTGTTCGTCAACCGTAGGGATAGATTCCTCTGATGAAGTGGAATATTCAATGTCTGACGATTTGTCTAAGGAGGATGAAGAAGATGGAGGAAAAGGGGGTGGTGCTCCTAATTGGATGTTGTGTCAGGGAGTAGTTGACTCTTTGAAAAATGAATCAAGGTCTAGTCCAGGGGTAGATGCTTCACTATAAGGATCATTGTGTCCTTCAGAGTTTTGGTCACCTGAATTAAGATTACCTTGACTATTGGCTTGGGGATTATTCTAGTGGAGAATCTGTTCAACAACCGTCTTCAAATATCAGCACCATTATCTGAATTATATTTTAGTAATTGCTCAACTGTGATGGGTCCTAAAGTAGGAGAAACAAGAACATATCTACTCGTTGGGGTTCTTTGGTCATTTACAGGGGTAGACAAAACAATGTTTGAACCTTGTGTGATTAGTTCCCCTGATGTAGACACATGGGTGCGACTATGAGTGATAATCAGATCTCTTACTGGAGGATGTGTTTTGGCAATTTGTTTAGGCATGATTTGTTGGCCCTCCTTCTAGTGCCATTTGTTGAAGCCTCGGTTGTGTATGTGGTTGAAAAGGTATCTATGACTTACAACAGAGAGGGAAAACCCATATTGAAGGGATTTGAAAGGTCCTACATAAGGACAGTCCTATCCCTAGCCTTTTTGGTGTAGTAATCTCCCATGAATATTACTGGCCTCCACCGGCTCTTGTGGATTTGATCCTTAAAGGATTTGTTTCCCAAATTGGAAAATGGTATGAGCGATGCAAAGAAAAGAAACTTAAATCTAACTATAAATGAAAATCTGATCTAAATCTAAGGTACTCAAAATGATGTTGAATTGATTTACAGATTACCTGAGGTGTAAGACAGACAAGTATTTTCATCAAATTAATAGAAAAGTAAATGATATTATTAACTTATCACTTAACTCACAACCAATTAATACAAATCAACTAACATCAATTTAAGATTGTATCATTCAAGGCTAACCTGCATGTATGCATGTTAATTGAAAAACCAACATGTTTTTTATCTTTCTAACTTCACTGCTAAATCATTTGCAGAAATAGATAAAGACTTTTAAAAGAAGAAATTCTTTAAAACTTTATCAATGCATGAATTAGTAACAAAGAGAAATCAAAGTTATAAATAAATGCATTTATCAATTGCAAATAACTAACAACGACATCGATCCATCTGAAACAAGAAAAATCGTGATCTATTAAATAAATTTAATCAAACCAATAACAAGAGATGTGAAATGATATCAATACTTTATTAAAACAAGTTTTGTAAGAAATTACATAAACCTCAAGTACACATAGTTATCTTCAGTCTCTTGTCCAAATCTTTCCCCTTCCAAAATCCCCTAATACATCTAAAGTCTACCCCTTAAATAATTATTACAAAAAAATGAATTCCCTTCAAAATGGGATTGAAAAACCCAAACAAAGCTAATACCCAATAAAATCTCTCCATATTTTCCAGATCTCCAACAACTCATCTAAGTTGGGATAGTTAGTGGATTCAAGTCCAAGTTGGGAATCACATTTGTGATATTCTATTTCATTCTTCGCTAACTTATGCAAAATACGAATGTTGATATGGATCTTCCCTTTAATAGAAAATGGTTGTTTTATTAATTGATCCACATCATCATTGCTGATCGGACTAAGTCCCTGGATATTTTCTTTCGCTTCACCTTGCCATTGTTCAACCTGTTCAATCATGGGTTTCGGTGGGCATGCATTCTCAATGAGACCTATTTCAGGAAAACACAAAGAATCCATTAAATTGTCATCAGCATACAACCTCCTTCCACAGATAGCTTGCACCTTCTTAATAGATTCACCAATTGTTTCATTCAGATCTTCCCAAGCACGTAAAATAGTTCTAACCTTCTTCAGCGGGAAATTGCTAACAATAGTGATGTTTTCTAGCCTATCTTTCATGTATCTTTTCCAATCTACAACATCATCATATGATTTGGAAGCCTTCTCCCTTCTGTCTAAATGATCTTCAAGATTAATAGACATCTTATCAAAAGCAAGATGAGTCTCAAATATACTATCCAGAGTTTTAAACACTTCACTGATTAATTCATAATGCTCTTGATTATTCTTGAGAGATAATTCCTTGAATTCTTCTAGGGAGAATTTAGAGAATGAAGATGAAGCTACACTTCCAGTTGCATCTTCACATTGCTTTTCAAGAAAGGCTATTCTCTGCACAAATACAACATTTGCAGTCTTCTCACTTAGTAGCTCATGCTGAAGAAAAGTATTCTTCACCTGTAGCTCATTACACTCATCCTCAAATATCTTCATTAAATAAGAAACATGAGCCTAATTTTCCTTTCTGGTCTATTCCAGTTCTTCCTTTAGTTTGATTATTTCTTCTTTTTTCCTGTCAAACTCCCTGTTTAAAGAATTAATAGAATGGAAGTTTGCGCATGTGAAAACTCCCAAAGTAGAAGCAGTATCTGCAGCATCCACCTGTGGGTCACTAGAATGTTGAGTCCACATTACCTTATTAGAGAGAGATGCATCTACATCATGTTGATCTCTTCTTCTCTTCTTACCTCTTCTAACCATTTCTTTATTAGACTTGCTATAATGATAATCTCTAAGAGAGATCACAATATATTCATTAAAATCATCTCTTACCTCATCAGTGGAAGAAGTGTCAATTCTTGTGGACACCAAAGGAGAAGTCTGAGTGATGGTAGGGGAAGGCATATGCATGGTGATGTGAGCAGTGAGTAAAGGAGGAGAACTACTTTGGACAACAATTGATTTAGAAGATGAAGGGGTTATTGGAATAGAGGTTTTAGGGGATGAAGCATGAATGGTATCAGCTGGCAGTGATGATGACAGTACTGAGACCTTTCCAGGAATGGATGTTGTTGATAGAGAAAAAGAAGGAATGCGTAGTGGAACCTTAGGAACTTGAAGTGCAGTATATTGTGGCATAGGTGGGTGTATAGAGATAGGGGTGATAGAAGCAGGTATGCATGTCGAAGCATGATAAATCTAGGATAATGGAGGTGATAAAGTTTATCCAACAGGAAAAGAATATAGGGTTTGAATCAACAAGAGAAGTAGTGCTGAGGAAAAAGGATAAGACCCAAAAGTGGGTTTTCGAGCACAAAGGAATATTTTCTATTACTACCACTGAATAAATTCATAAATTCCTACAAATTGTTACCATTATCAACTTCTTCAGTGACAGGCATAGGAGAAGTTCCTCCTTCTCTAGTATCAGAATTGGTCAAGTCTATGGTATGAGCTGGAGAAGAGGAACCTGAACTTTTAGACTTGTAAGTGGCTTGAGCTCAGTCATCACCTGATCATCACATGTTGAAGTGATTGTATCATTTACTTGTTTATCAGCAAAAACCTGAGTAGTTGCATGTTCCTAAGTATCTAACATAGAAGTCATCTTTGTCAGCTTTTGTTTAAACTGTTGAGCAGTATGTATCAAGATTTTGACCTACTAAGCAACAGATTCCTGTGGGACATCCTACATAGGACCTTACCTTTATCCATAGATGAGCTAGTTGTCACTAAAGGATATTTAATTGCTTGAGCCTCCTTCTCTTCCTTGTCTTTCTTCATCTTTTCCTGAATGTCCCATTCCATTTCTCTATAAGCCCAGACCATGTCTCTGATTTCCTTCTGGTAGCACAAGATATGATTTTGTTCCTCTTTTCTCTTGGCTCTGGCTAAAACTTCAAAAAAAGTATCAACTCCTTGGTAAATAGAGTCATCTGGTACTTCTTCATGAGTATAACATGCTTTGAAATTACTTTTCCTCAAATGAGCATCAACCTACCCCTTGGGGTCATGTTTCCTTTTGCTGGAAAAACCCAGTCTCAGAGAAACTATGTGGTCACTAAGCTCTCTAGACCAGGTCGAAGTTGGTATGCTTAGTGGTCCAAGGGTTTGAGGGAACTTAGGCCAAACTCTTCTTTTTGGTCCAACGAGCTTCTTTGAAACTCCTTCAGTCACTATCTGGAAGGATATCTCTTCAATAACCAACTTGTCATGTACAACTTTGCGTAACATATGGTGGTATTGCTGCCCTAGATTCTGATATGTGCAAATGATTCTCCAACGTACCAATCACTGATGATAGAAATAAGGTTTCTGGCTTCAGGAGAGAAGGTTGGAGCTTCCCTGTTGAATATTAGAAAATAAATATAGCCAAGGAAGCTTTCACAAATTTCATAGAACTTGGCCACGTAATTGGTATCGCACAATTATGCATGGTAGATGTGTGTAGGTGGGGTTGGTAAGATCTAGTTCCATCCCAAATTCGGATAATGGAAGTTAGTACAAAATACATCAACAATGAAGGATGAGAAGAATAAATTGGGTTTGTTCTTGGCAGTGGCCCTTTGATAGTCTTGGATGGTTGTCTTGAGTTCTAGAGAAAGAATGGAAGCCCATGGGAGTGATTATCCCATGGTTAGAATGTGATGAGCTATTGGGGCCCATTCAACTTTAAAATAGGAACAATTGGGGAGACCATAAAGTCTGCACAACATAGCGGCTAGTAGAGAGTAGGGTTCCCTAAACCAATCAACGGGGTAAACATCATCCTTCCTCTGAGAAAACTTATTAGGTGCGTTCATCCAGGACTTCAACATTCCATCAAAATTATATTTAGACTTCGAGGCTTTGACAAAATCAGCATTAAGGAGTTGTTTGACCGGCTTAAGAGCGTAAGCTTTGACGAAGACCTCGAGATGGAAGTTAGTGAGATACAACCCTATGATGTTATTGAAGGAACAGTATTTCAAGTTTGTGTTTTTCAATAATCCATTTAACTGCGTCATTGTATGGGAGAATAGCAGGTCTAGAAGGAATGGAATGGATATCAGAATCCCTAATTCTTTGGTAGGAGGGCTGGTCATTCAGTATGTCTGAGAGGTCGTTGTTGTCGAAAATAGAGTAAAAACTAGACCAATCTACTTGGTAGGTTTCACTGACTCTACCACTAATATCAAAAAAGATTCCAAAATTCGGGTCCTTAGTCAACATATCCTTCTGAAGGTTCTTGCACTAGGTAATTTGAGACATCTTGGGGTTGAAATATTCTGCTCAATGCATAAACCAAGAATTAAAACTGAGTTAACCCAGGACAACAGTAAGCTATTTGAATTAGGAAAACAACTCAAATACTAACCTGTAATCAGACCAGACAGTGATAACATCGAATGGTAAAAAACACAAGGAAATTTAATGCAGCTCAGCGATTTACAGTAGTAAAAATGGTAAAGAAATAGCAAAAGACCAAAATATATATAGACTTTCTCGAGTCCGTTAGGATCGTAAGATTAAGATAAATGAATGGTCGAGATTAAGCCTACGAGATGTAGGATCTCATTACAAATTTCAAATTTTATTTAACCGTTCTATAGCCCATATTCCGCACATGTGGGATGCGGGTTCACAAAACCGTAAAAATTTTATTCAATCTCTCCCGCAATCTACATCCCGCAAGTTGCGGGTTGCGGAGACACACAACAAAAACCATGAAAATAAATTATTTTCCTGCAATCCACATTCTGTACTTGTGGGATGTAGGATGCGGGATAACCAACTTACACACATACAATCTTTCCACATTCTGCATTTCGCAAGTTGCAAAGATGAAAATCTCAGAAAAAATTAAACTTCAAAATCCCGCCTACCGCAACTTGTGGATTGCGGGATGAAATAATTTCACTAAAAGATAGTTCCCTCCAACTTCATCAACAACACACAAATCATGCTTATATTTCATAAATTTGGCTAAGTTAGAAAACAAAGAAACCATGACAAATGTAATAGGGGCCACAAAATGATCAAAGGACTTCAAGCAGTTACCTTTGTATGTGTAATTGGGATCCCGTGTTTTAAATAACATGGGATTTGTTGTACTGACAATAGTGAGTTGTCAAGGGAGATGGAAAAACACACTATCTTAGAAAATGGAGAAAAATTCATGAAGGATGGGTTGTCAACAAAAGGACCCAGTTTCCTAGTTTGACTAGCTTTACCTTATCCACAAAAAAGAGGGAAAAGCAAAATAAAGCAGAATCTGTTATAATGTGTTGTATACTAATTCTAGATGGTCAAAAGGTGTTCAAGATCAACCCAGAATCAGAAATAAAGCATTCTTGGGATATAGATGGCATGTATTGAATTTAAGGTGCAAGTGGATGCCAACTAATTAAGCTAGCGTGTGAATAATTAATCAAATAATTATTAATTATTTTATGCTTAGTTATGAGTGGGTTTAATATATTCCAAAACCCCCCTATAAGTCTGACTTTATGATGGTATGCCAAAAAATATGGATGCATATGGATTTATATAGGGCCCATCAACAAGGCTATGGTCACCCTTTAACAATTGTTATGTCTAGAAAAGCGAGGAAAGAGGCAAAACCACATGGGGAAAATCCTCCCGCAAGATAGGGAAAGGCACAAAATTTGAAATATGTCTTCAACATATCTTCATATTCACTTTAATGAGCTGAATGAACTACTTCTGGATGAAGTACTTGCTGAAGAAATCATGAACTTTGTGATCATGCGTTAGAGTGTAGAACCTGCAAGAAGGAAGAGGAGAGACTCCTTATATCTCATCAACTGATGAAGTAGGAGCATTATCTGAATGCTTCTTGATTCTGTCAAACTTTGATCTACAAACATAATCTGAAATGAAAAATATATCTATGCATACTCCTTTCCAAAGAGTACAAAAATTAAGACAATTTATTTCACACCCAATTCCCTGAATAGCTGCAAAATTGTGATGTGAATCACATGTCAATATTCCAATATGATATGGAACCATTCCATATATGATATGAGGATGATAAAACTATTATATATCAAAAATATTATAATATGTAACAACAATGACAAAGGATTCAATGGCTCCATGACGATATAGGGCTAGACTAGGAAAACTATGCGCAACTGGGGAAAATTGATAGGTGTAAAAATATGAATGATGGATGGGCATAAGATCTGAACCATAAGTGTTTATAACTAATAAAAATATGTTTAATATCATTCCAAATATGACTAAGGTCATGAATAACCAACCACTTAAATATAGTAAAGACTTCAACCCATGTAATATAAGTATCACTGCATAAGAGACCAATGAGGAATCAACTAGTGAACTTGGGATTTGTATAGTCTTAGGATTATTCATAGGTATGGTATATGAGATGGGTGGTGGTATGATATGTGTATCAACCTGCAAATATAATTCTAAATCAGAATCCAAAGGATCACATATAAGCATATCAGTAGACTCATGGAAATACACTGGTAATGAATCCTCTGTATGAAAGGATGAAATAAGGAGATGCTCAAAATATTCAAGAAGGCTATGAGTATTGATGCCAAGAGAAAAGGAGGATATGTAGAATAACATGATATCAAGTATGGAAATTTTCATGTCACTACTAGGACTTGATTTGGCTAAGAAAACATCCTGGAAATCATTGGGTTGTGCACCATCAATTAGAGAGGTATGCACAAAGTGTGAAGGATCTAACACATAGATCTCAGAATCTAAGAGAGGAGATTTAGAGAATAATGAATGGGTGATAGGATACTCATAAATATCAATATAATCTCCATATGTTACTTCTTTTTCATCATTAGTATCACAAGAAGAAAAATCACCTTCAAGAGACACAGAAAAAGATGGCTCTTCAATATTATCTTCTTGATTGAAGGAGGAATCATTCGAGTCAAAGAGGGTGGCAGCCACATGATATTTATGATAAAATTATTCATCATGATAAACTTCATTAGATAATTTAGAGGCCAATAAATATTTAGAGAGAGAATAATAAAAGATGTTAGGTTCACTCCATGCTTGGTCTTCTATTTCCCGCAAACCAAAAGCTTTGTCCAAATTCTTCCAAAGATCAAATGGATACTCAATAGAATATATGAGATGATGTATATTTTGATACATTCCCAAACAAATAATTCCATAAGCTCTATCACAATTATTAATCCAATCAATCTTCTCTTCATAAGACTCAGGTTCGCTCAAAGCACCAATGGAGACATCAAAGAGACATTGCCTCTTCAGATATGCGCTCATATTTGGATTACAATAAGCATAGTTGAAAGGAGATATTAGAGGAAATTTTGAATCCATATAGAATTTGTTGATATTCTCTAGGAGATACTCTCTCTAACCTACAAAACAAAACTAGGAGAAAATCTTGTAAGCTAGACAAGCTCTTCTTTAGAGAGGGATAGGAGACTGGATGCGCTCCTCAAATCTATAGAACTTGATCAACCTTGATGCTATAATACCATGTAGAAATAATAGATCAATGCTATGAGAAATGATGCTAAGAATAAGCACATGAAATATATCTTGCTACTAAGAATTCTCACAAGCATACACAGGAAAAATAGAGATAAGTAAAGAGATTGAATCACATGAATGAAGAGATGAATATTGGTGTGTATTCTTCCATTGAATAATGATGAATATTAGTGTACATAAATAGTACATATGTCATAGGAAAATCAAGTTGTATGGAGACAACTCATAAATATCAAAAAGGCTGACTTACCAAAATATAGCAAACCCCCCCATAGGTGGCTAAAGCACTTCCCAAAACTATCAAGGACCTCACAAATTGGAAAAATCATGAGTGATTTGTCAAGGGAGATGGAAAAACATGAAAATTGAGAAAAAATCATGAAGGATGGGTTTGCAACAAAAGGACCCGGTTTCCTAGTTTGACTAGCTTTTCCTTATCCATGGAAAAGCAGGAAAAGCAGAATAAAGAAGAATCTATTGTAATGTGTTGTATAATAAGATTGGATGGTCAAAAGGTGGTCAAGATTAACCCAAAGTTGGAAATAAATCTTTCCTGGTATTGATATGGCATGTATTGAATTGAAGGTGCAAGTGGATACCAACTAATTAAGCTCATGGGTGAATAATTAATCAAATAATGATTAATTATTTTATCCTAAGCTATGAATGGGTTTAATATATTCCAACAATGCTCCCACTGTTTGATCCACTTATGGATGCATAGGAGAGGTATGATATTTTTTTTTCTATAACCCCTTCAATTGCTTCTATGCGGTAAGACTACTATATCTCAACCATTCTTCTACACGGAAATTACCATACACAAAAACACCTTGTCTGCATCCTTCAACATCAAGTTTGAACCAGTCATCATAGAACTTGAACCAAAAGATGATTAATACATTTAAATACCTTCTCCACTATTGCTTCAAAACATATTCAACACCATCATCTTCAATCTTATGTTTATCCTCTCTTTTTTTTTCTTCTGTCACCCGTATATCCTTAATGCCATAGTAGACATTTATGTTAATGTTTGTGCAGCTATGAGACCCATTCTCAGACATGGTTACCTTAGTCAGTTGACTAGAATAGAGTAAGACCCTAGAAGGTACCCTAGGGCCCCTAGTAGTCTCCTGGGGTTCTTGGTCTAGGAACAATTAGGTTGATGCCATGGAAAATCCCCTAGCATTTGGATAGGGCCCCGTTATGCCTCTAGGGTATTCTGGTTTGGGACCAAGGATGTGATGTCGAAGTAGAGCATGTAGGTAGAGGCAGAAATATTATGGTCTAGAACCATGGTCATGATGTTCAAGTAGGTCATGTAGGTAGTTGATCAACTTTCAGTGTGAGATTGAAACTCAACTTAGTACTGAGAACCATTTTGCGAGAGAATGGAGGACCCTGTGAGGGTCCAGGGATTGATAAACCTGATTCAGCGTGAGACTGAAACTCAGCCTAAGGCTGAAAGCCATTCATTAAGAATGGAAGATAATGATGTCCCCTTTCCTAATCGGTTATTTCTAGGTTGCTTCTCAAGGGACTAGCCACCCCTTGATTATGTCTCTAGTACCTAACCCTTAGGAGCAGTGTTAAGAACAAAAGGATTTTACCATCCATTTGGGAGTTCCCCTTATACAGTGATGAAAAAAGTATATATTAAACTATGTACCTTGAGAGAGAGAAAATTCTTTGGTCTTGTTGGTCCTAATTGAATGTTTTTCCACCTTTACGGTTCACTTTGATCTTGTGGTTGTTAACTCTTGGTCCTACTCTTACTTGGTCCTAGCACTCTCACTTGTGTGCACCTTTGACTATGATGACTCCTACTTTATGGAGTGTATTCACCTAATGGTTTTATTATAGGACCATTGGACCATGTATTGTTATGGTTATGGTTACCTTATGTTTTGTTAAAGGACCCTTGACCCACTTATGATTTTGGACTATTTATTTTATGTTGGACCTTTTACCTCTACTTTATGGTTTTATTAATAAAACATTAATAAAACCTTTATTTGTTTTATATACCTTGGGTATTTTATCTTATGGTTATTTTTATGATTTTTTATTATGTGGACCACTTTGCTTTTTATCCTAAGTTAAACTAAGTTTTTAACTCACCCATATAAACAAAACAATTATGATTTTACAAATCATCTAATCTTCACGTTTCCCTCTTGTGCTTACTCTCAGTGATTCTCTTCACCAGTATTATATTTGGTTTATGGTGGCCTCTACGATTTTTAGATCATGGGTTTATCTCCCATTCCTTTCACCATGATTTCTGTCGGCTGAATCCATTGGACCTCCACTATTTCCTTCATGTGATTCACAGCTGCGATTTTTGTCATGGGTTATCTCCATGGGTTATCTCATCGTGTTCTCATCTTGTTATCTCACTGGGATATTTGCTATCGTCAGTTTCTCCAGCATGGATTATATCCTCTACGATATGATTTTCTACTCTTACTTGCAGGTTTGTCTTTTGGGTTTTCCTCTACCCCACAATTTTACCTCTGTGTCTTGTTCATTTCATAGGTTGAGTTTTACGTTTGTGATTTGTTCATTCATGATCTACAATTTTTTCATTCACGCTCTGAGTTTTACCTCTACGATTTATTATTTCTTCATGGGATGATATTGATATATGCATTTTCTTTATTTACGTCTCATCTTGTGGCGTGAGTCTTTGTGTCTTTCTCAGCCGCTTACCTCACGATTTTTCTCAGCGTGAGTCTCTAGGTTTTTCTTAGTCTCTTACCTCACGATTTTCTTAGCATTAGTTCTTATGGGTTTTTCCTATGTGGTGGGTTCTATCCCCTAAGTGACCATGAGGTTACTCTTCAAGTGTGGACTTTGAGTTACTCAACATGATTGTCAAAGGGTATCAGTATGATTAAGTGTCTCTTGTGCTAAGTGATTGTGTGTCCTTAGCATGACTATTTTGGACATGACTGAATTACTCAAGCCCGTTCTTTTTATTGAAACATCTCTTTCTGTTGACTAAGAATCTAAGGTCAGTTACGGTATACTTTAACCCTCTCTCAAGGTACGTATATGGTTTACCCTGTTTGACTTGTCCCTTCGGTGACAAGATCAAACTCAGAATTATTTGAGTATAAGGCTGATTCAAATAATGGTTTTGATTCCTAAATGTTGTATCTCCTGCACTATATTTATTCATTCTTGTACATGAAATATGGTATGACATCTCAATTACCAACCTTAACGCAGTGACCAACAGAGCATTAAGTTTAAACAAATGAAAATTATGCTCTTACTTTATTACAGTTTAAAGTTTTATTAGCAGCACTATTTTGAATCTGAATTTTATATGTTCATGCACTTATGTTTATTACTTGTATTAAAACATCACTAACCCTTAAATTTCAACAATTCCCCTCTTCAATTGTTTTTTGTTTCCTCTGATTTTCAGAATTACTTTCATAAAGTAATTCATTCTTCAACTCTCTGACTACAATCTCATCTTCATACATAGGTTCCTTTAGCAAATATGAAGTTGAGCTAAATCTTTCATCTTTTGGCTATATGTAAATTTGTAATTTTTTTTGGGGTTATTGAACAAATCTCTCTTAATCCAGGACTTTGCACTTGCTTATATGCCACCTTTTGACCATTGTGCCTCGTTAATTTAAAACCAAAATCTTTGATTTTAATATGTTATCCATTTGTTTAATGATTTATCTTGTTAAATATTTTATTACTTGCTATATGAAAATTGGAAATTATTATTTTGGTTGGTGAACTAGTCACTGATAATCCGGGACTTGCACTATGCCAAGCCACAATAAATTTATATTTCTGATATATTTTTTATAGACAATTGCAAAATTTGTGAGGTAAGAGTTCTATCTATAATTTCATGTATTGGAGCTTGTTTTGAAATTGGAGGCAAACATAAATTTTGAGCTACAGATTCTATCTTTTCTCTCATATATTTTCTATTTTTGTTAAAGGGATTTATTCTTTTCAATTTTTTTTAATTTTAGTATTGATATATTTTATCAGGATTTGGTTTATTCTTTTGCTATTTGTCATGTTAAGTATAATCCATATTAAAACCTTTAACCATTGGTTTTAATGTCATGGCTATGTTACAACATTTAACAAGGTTGAGACTTCAATCCTCATTTATTTCTTATCTATTTTGGCCAATCCCTGAAACCTAAAAGGGCATCAATTCATGTTTTATCTGGTGCATTCTTGGCAGTTTGCTTGAAATTCTGGATAACACTAATTTTTATTGTGTTCATTTTCTTGTTGTTTTGGTCATGGGACTGGATGGAAAATTATATTAGAACTTTGCAAGTAATGATGATTTGTATTAATCTGTCACAGTGATCTAGGGACTAAAAACATAGTCTCACAAACATTTCAGCCAATTAAGCATAAAGTTGGCATAATGGTGCTGCAATGGAAGTAGCAGCTTTGTATAATCAATAAGGAATGAATAATACAATACAAATGATCATGCAAGGTGCATGAATTCCAAGACAATTCGAATTCCCAAGGAGGTCATTCGAATTGAATGAATGGGTGTAGCTTAACTGACATCGATTAAGTCAATGAAACTTAGGATAGTGGTTTAACAAGGTCATATTGACCAAATTAAGTGTGCATGGTGGGTAAATGTCTCTAACACCCCCCCTTAAGCTATACTCAGGAGAAGTAGAAACATAAAGTACATGAAATGCCAGGGCCCCGGCAACAAAGGCCATAGGTCACCCTGTACAATAATGTAACTCAAACAATGTTCAAAAATAAATCTAAGTGAGGGAAAGAGGGACCCCCCCCCCCCCCTCAAGATGAACACTTAAAGCAATCTGATCACCCTGATGAACTCACCCCCAATAGTGAACGGAGGTAAGTGAAATTCTTTTGAAAATCTCTTGGTGAATATGTCTACAATCTGCTCATTAGTAGGGAAGTATTGCAGAATGATGGTCCTGTCATGCACTAACTCTCTAATGTAGTGCATGTGTATCTCTACATGCTTGGTCATCTTCCTATTAACTAGATCTGTGGATATCTTAATTGCACTTTTACTGTCACAAAAGAGGACAGTGGACAAAGTACTACCAATATCAAACTATGAAAGAATGCCTTGCAACCAAACAACTTCGATGCAAGCATTCATGGCTCCTCGGCACTCGGCCTTTGCTGAAGACAATGCTATGGCGGCCTTCTTTTTGCTAGAATAGAAAATGGGGCCACCACCAAACATGAAGACATATTCATAAGTAGACTTCCGATCAATAGAATCACCCTCCCAATCGGAATCTATGTAACCAACCAGCTCTAGCTTGGAGTCTGCAGCATAGTGAATGTCTTAGGTCCTGGTTCCCTCAATATACTAGAGGATCCTCTTGGCTGCCTTCCAATGAATATCATGAGAATTTTTCATGTATCTTGACACATAATTCATGGCATAACAGATATCAAGATGAGAATGAGTCAAGTAGAGCAAGCTACCTATCAACTGTCGATAAATAGTGTAGTCCATCGAAGGTGTGCTTTTTCCTTCTTCAAGGCTGATCCTTGAAAGGAAAGGGAATGGGGCAGCCTTAAATTCATCCATGTTAAACTTTACTAACAGGTTTTATATGTATTTGTACTGAGTGACCATTATCCCATCAAAAAATTTCTCAATTTCGAGCCCCAGAAATTGCTTCAAGAACCCCAAATCGCTCATTTCAAATGCATTGTGGAGAGAAGTTTTGATGATTGAAATAGAAGTAACTATGCTACCTGTAATCATTAAGTCATAAAAATATAAAAAAATAATAATCAAATGACCATCATACTGCTGTATATACACATTCGGATCTGATTTACACCTTTGGAAGTTTTGCGAGAGAAGGAAGCCATCCATCTTGGAATACCACTCTCTTGGGGCCTGTTTTAACCCGTATAGTGACTTCTTTAGTTTGGAAACCAAATATGGATCAGAAATGTAGCCCTAAATATGCTTCATGTATATCTCTTCATGAATATATCTGTGCAGAAAGGCAGACTTAACATCCATATGATGCACTTCCCAGTGCTTAGATGCAGAAATTGCCAAAAGCCTCATGGTAGTCCACACCTTGGACCTGGGAGAAAATTTTTGCTACCAGCCTTGCCTTATATTTGTAGTTTTTTCCATCAGTAGAAACATTAGTCTAAAACACCCACTTGCATTGAACCAATTTTCTTCCTAGAGGAAGAGAAACTAGCTCCCAAGTAGTGTTTTTCTGAAGAGAATTCATCTCTTCGTCCATGGCAGCTTGCCATCTCGGATCCTTCCGAGCATGGTAGTAAGACTTAGGATATGAACTTATAATTAAATAATAATATTCAAACAAAAAATAACCAGGACAAGAGAGCACAATTCCTGTTCTTTGTAAATCAGACCAGGTTCTCCTTGGATCATCCGGATTTCCAATGTTATCACCTGTAGAGGAGAGCATTTGTCAGGCCCAAGCTAGGAGATGATTTTGTACTTCAGATTCTGATTCAGAATATGATGTTTTATTTTTACTAATATCAGAAATCAGAGGATCCAAATCAAGTTATCACCCCCAATTACATCATCCAAATATTCAATAGAATAGGAAGGAAATTCAGCAGTTTTCTCCTTCACTAGTTCTACCTCCTGAAGAGGCTCATCGAACATGACACTCCTTTCAATGATGATATATATATATTTTTTTATGTCCAGCAGCCTGAAACATTTAGATTCATTCGGATATCTGATAAACATACATTTGATGCTTTGCAGTTGCAAATCCCTCCTTTTATCAAGCGGAATTCGGGCCCATGCAGTGGACCCAAACACCCTCAGATTCGACACATCCAGCTTGTGTCCAAAATATGCTTCCAAAGGGGTCTTCCATTTCATGAATGAGTGTGGCACTCTGATCTGAATATATGATGCAACATGCATGGCTTCAGCCCACAAATTTGTATCCAACTTCTTTGATTCCAACATATAAGTGGTCATCTCCTTGAGAGACCGATTCTTCCTCTTTGCTACACCATTCTGCCGGAGAATGTAGGCGACTGAATGTTGGATCTATATACCACTTTGGAAATATATCTGTAGTAACTCATTACTAATATAATCCCCACCATTATCAGATCTCAAAATATTCATCTTTTTTCCAGATGCATTCTCAATCAAAGCCTTCAATTTAGTGAATTTTTCCAAGACTTCCGACTTCTTTTTAAATAAAAAAGACCCATGTGTATCTGGAAAAGTCATCAATGAAAGTGATAATGTTCCTTGATCCATTCATGGATTTGATAGGCATGGGACCGCTGATATCAAAATGTATCAGTCCCGAGATGCATGATGCTCGTCTTGCCTTCCCCCGATCGAACTTATGCTCAGGGTGCTTTCCAACAACACAGCCCTTGCAAATTCCAGTGGTAGATTTGATGACCGGGAGGCCTTCAAACATAGAATTATTCTGTAATTACTACAATTATTTTAATTTTAGGTGGTCGAACCTCTCATGCCACAGTCTACTAACCTCATTTCCGTGGGTCAACAATGCGGTGGGCTTTGCATCTGCCACAAAATGGGAGAACTCATAGGATTTTGCATGATGGTTTGCAAGGCATTTTGCTACAAGTTTTACAGATGCAAGTTCTGTGATCTCTACATCATTCAGGCTAAATGAAACTCTCTTGGCAACTCCCGTATGTGTCGTTTGATAAACACTTAGGAGGTTTGATGGAAGAGATGGTACATACAGAACATTGGAAAAATAACCATGCTCAAAATCTATAGTACCTTGTCCTTCAGATATGATTATGGATTCATCTCCCATGTGGATGGGCATGGATTTGCTGGTCTCCAAAGATGAGAAAGAGTCTCTTTCATTCATCATGTGATTCGAAGCTCCATAATCTATCAAGAGTGCTTTGGACTTCGAACTGCTTTCCATGAGAGCATGACCTCTTTCATGTTTTGGTTCCTGATCTTGCTAATCTCTCCTTCGAAATATTTTAGGGAAGATTGATGTGATTTTTCTCAAGAAGAGAAGTAGCTTCATCAAGTTTCTTTTTCATGCAGGCATGTTCAGGGTGGAATACCTTCCTGCAGTATGAACACTTGACTCTTTTTTTTCCATGATGCCCTTTTATTTTGTTCTTCTTTGAGCTGGAAGGCTCTACATGATGTTGGTTTTCAACTTTAGGCTTAGGAGCTTCGAATTTGGTTTTTGGGTTCTTCTACTGCTTTCCTTTACCATTTAGATATTTGGGCCCTGAGACATGGAGGGATTGATCATGGGAGGATCTGATGATCCCCATCTAGACAAGCTTATCATGTTCACTTGTTAGGGACTCAATGAAGGCATTGAGTGAAGGCATATTCCATCCAAGGGTTGTGAGCGTCCCTGCACAGAATTTAGAGACAAACACTGAATAATCAGCTCCAAGTTTGTAGAGAATGGTGAGGATGAGCTGATCATCCTCCTTCTCCACCTTACACTACTTCAACAGTAAGACAACGTGCTTGACCTTTGTGAAAAAATAATTTAAAGTATCAAAATTGGAAGGTTGGAGAGACATCAACTTGTTTTCAAGTTGGTATACTCTCAAATCATCCTATTTTCCATACAGGGTTTCCAATTTGTCCCAAATTTCCTTTGGAGTCTTCAATCCTGAGAGATGGAAAAGAAGATCCCGAGAAATAGAGAGGCACAAGAATCCAAATGCTTCATCTTTCTTGTTCAAGAATATAGCTTTGTCTGTCACATGAGTAGGCTCTTCTTTAGTGTCCATAGTGACCCGCTAGAGTCCTCTGGCACGTAGCTGGATCTCCATATCTCCTTTCCATGAATGGAAATTGAATGGAGTCAAGAGTTCAATGAAAGAAGCCATCTCAAACTGCTGGAGAGAATACTTTTCACTTGTTAAAACCTGCAAATCACAACAAAAGGGGCACCATAAGGTCGAAAATTCTGCACATTTTAGGCTTTCATCACACCTAGCATAGTTGATTAAGCAAGCTTGATCAACAATTCCTTAACTTGGGGTATTAAGTGATAAGCCTTTGCTTCTGGTGCAGTGCTGGAATTTTGAGCTTTGCTCAATTTTTCATGGAAGATTTGTTAAAAACCATGCTTTTGAGAGATCTAAGCTTCATCACGCCATGAGCTCTGATACCATATTAATCTTTCACAGTGATCTAGGGACTAAAAACATAGTCTCACAAAGATTTCAGACAATTAAGCATAAAATTGGCATAATGGTGCTACAATGGAAGTAGCAGCTCTATATAATCAATAAAGAATGAATAATACAATACAAATGATCATGCAAGGTGCACGAATGCCAAGACAAATTGAATTCCCAAGGAGGTCATTTGAATTGAATGAATGGGTGTAGCTTAAATGACATTGATTAAGTCAATAAAACTTAGGATAGTGGTTTAACAAGGTCAAATTGACCAAATTAAGTGTGCATGGTGGGTAAATGTCTCCAAAAATTTGAATGATCTCTACCATAGTAGAAGAATAAAAAAGCACACAGGCATTTTTTTCATTGACAGGTAAAGCAATCTTCTTTGTAACAAGTGACTACTTTTTCTTTGAATTAAAATTATCCAATTCATTTGCAGTTGAATTTGAAACCATGTCATTGGATTTTAATCCACCACCTTGCTTCACCATTTGCAATACTAGAGCTTGGTTTTTGTTCTTCATGACATAATCATCAACGGATTGCACAAGAGACATGAGATATAATCTTCCTGTCCACTGTCATGTCACTGATCGTATCACAACTATCACCATCAAATCTTCAATTCTAATCAAGTATCACAACTGGTCATGACTCCAAGAGTCACTATTTATACTATCCTACACTAGTTGTTGATCATGTCATTATATATCTCCAAGTCTTCCAGGATTTTGGACTAGGACTGATATCACTTCTTCATTGTTCATAAAAATCACTTCAATAATATTGATGTCATGAAATTCACTGTCCTCAAGGTCATATCGCTTGTCAATCCAATCATCAAACCAATTCATCATAGGTCTGTTTTGTCATCAAGGTTTTCCTTATGTCAATGCACTATTGATTGCTCATATAGAGGAAATCAAGAATCTATTCACACCAAGACTTCAATAATTTTTTTGGTTCTTCTTGTCCACATAAACTTATCTCAGCTACTTCTCCAAACTTATAACATCCACGACTGCGGTTGAACACTGTTGGTCATCATTGAGGGACTATCAACATGAAATAAAACAACAATAAAGGAGAATACTTCTCCTCTGTTTCAAAATAGTCATGAGTAAACTTCACTGCTAATAAAATATTGTTGTTACAACCCTCAAAATTCTCCACAAAACCACTAAAATTAGAGCTCTCTGTATACTCAATGAGCTTCCCTTAAAAATAGTCATAGCTACGATCTCTTTTCACTTCAAAAAATAAATTATACACTGCTGTAAAATGTTGGGTTTGAGGAAGCCTCAATCAAGCTCAACAAATTTCCTCAGTGAGCCCACGAAATTCCTCAGAGCTTATCCAAATTTCTTAATTCAAAAATCAAAATGTTGGCTTATTTATACTTGTTTCCCATGAAGTTTTGGAGCCGAACTGTCAAAGAATAAATTAATTTATTTGAATGGAGCCGACTTCTTCATATTTATTTTTAATTCTTTATTCATCAAATAATATTTTATTTCCAAGAATTACTTATTAAGTATAGAAGCCCACTTGTCTCATTTATGCGTATTTTATCATTTAATAAATTTAAATGATATTTCTCAGTCATTAAGTGATCCCCGTCTCTGTCTTCGTGCATTAACACATGGGAAGCTTGTAGATAGGGTGTGGGAAATCCCATAGCATGCCCACAGCCAACAAGTTTTCCATCATCCCATACAATATCCATTTTCCATTTTCATGCCCACACAAGCTTAATAATGATGCATGCAACTAGTTGTAGAAGATGCCCACAACCTCTTCTCCTTGTCCACTTCATCTCCCATGTCATCTGTATTTTCCTTTTTTCCATTCTTGGCATTTACACCATTGTTGTCCACTTGTTAGTTTTCTTATTGTCTTTTATTCCAAGTCATCATCCTCCGTGTCATGTTGTCTTCATGTCTTATGGAAATTTTATTAAGCCATGTCATCAAGATTTGTCTTGTTTGTCAATTCCAGGCTTGTACCATATCATCAAACCATGTGATCTATCTTGTTCATGCCATCAATCTTGACACTTGTCATTTTTCCTTCGTCATTAATATTTTCATCAATGAAAACCATATTCATCAAACTATGCTTCGGCTAATGAAGTTGACAATGTTGATTTTTCGCTCCTTGCAGCTATTTTAGTTTTTTTCATTGTTGGGACTTGATTTGATTTCAATTTCCCATCCTTGCATCCTATTTTCACTCCTGATAGTTACTTGACAATTTTATCATTTTGTTTCATTGGCAAAGACCCTTGTTCATTCGCCTGACCATTGCAGTCTTCATCAAGATACATTTTATCATCATTGTTAACTAAAAATTTGGGATCGTTATCTATCATAGGATTCCATGATAGAATTAGGGAGTCTTTTTAAGAATTTAGCTCTGGCATCATATACAATTCAGAAATCTCAAAATAATAGACTTTTCAGATTTGTTTTTTGGGACATTATAGGAAGGTTGTTCAGCCTTATCAATTGGTGTAACCTCAGAGCCCACATGTATGTCAATCACTCATTCTCTATTTACATGCTCATGCACCGTATATCTGGTTGGGATCTTGAACGAATCATCCACTAGGAATTGACCATAACATTGTTGTCTACGTAGTTGATCACTGTTCTCAGTAATCTTGTGCTCATCATCAACCTTTGCACCCCTTTTTGAATATGTACAAGATAATTTCATATCAGTATGTTGTTTAGAAACAATAAATGAGTCATATGTTGTTGTCCTCTTGTGAATGGATAATTGCTCTCTTGGATAAGTGAGAGAAACATATTTTTCAACCATGGTAAAATTGGCCCTCTCAAGGAGTGCAACAACTTCTCATTTGATATAGAATTCTTAATTTCTAGGATAGGCTTGCCACTAATGGATTATAATTCAAATATTGTTTTCAAACCAGTATCTTCTCTGGACATTTGATATTTAGTGCCCATCTCTGGCTCAAGTAAAATATGGCTGTTTTTTGACTGTCTAGAGAACCTAGATTGCCTCCAAAAAAATTATTGTCCTTACTATTGGTTGCAGAATTTTGACTATCATCATCTGCTACTGCATGCATGGAATCATTATTGTGAATCATGGATTTATTTTCAGATGATTTTCATCATATTCAATTTGTTATTTGTGAACAAATTTCTTCGTCAACAAGTCAACCACTTAAAAAAATTTCACCAATTCCCTACCGCTCTATCACCATGGATAACACACAGCTATCATTCATTTGAACTTCAAAAACACAGACCGTTTAATTGACTGTGTACGATCCATTCGCTTGACCTCTGCCATATTTACACTTTCAGTCTGCGATGCCTCTAGATTCTAGGCTCTACTACAATAACGCAGAAATTAATATTTTCTCATGAAGTTCATAGGAACTTCACCTTCCCTATCTCATTCTTCCATTGTACAAGATAGATTTGTACATGAGCACTCAACCCTTATCACATAGTCACACATTTGATAGGTCCTTTATAGGACTCCGTTAATTCTTTGACACACTTTTGCACAAATTGGAACGTATACAAGTTCTATCCAACTTCATATGAACTGGAACCCCTTATAGAGATTCTACCTAGCTATGCAAACTATAATATTCCAAGAATATTCTACATAACTTTTTTTCATCAATTATACTCACACAGAGTTACATAGAACTACTTGTATCTGAAACCTATTCTATGCTTCACACAGTCATATAATCATTCAGAATTTCTCTATCTCTTCCCCAAGATTAGGTATGCATGCACAAAAAACATATCGGGAAATCATTCATTAATTTAGACCGTTTCCTCGTTAGGGTTATGCACAATAAAAACTCTTCTTCATTAACTAACATTCATCAAAACATTCAAATACATTACACACAAACTGTATAAGAGAAAAGCACACATCAATTGATGAATCTTCCCTTTCTCAGTCAATAATAAAACTATAAATACAACAAAAAAAACCTTGACTAACTTCCCCTATGGCCTCATATTCTTTGTTTGGCCATCTCCCCCCCTTTTCACTCCCATAGGCTTACATTCATGCCCATAAATTTGAGCTTCCAGAGCTGACTGTCATCCTTTGCTACTTCATGCACATAATCATTGTTGTCAATCATGTATTTATTTTTAGATAAATCATCATCTCTTAGTAAACACTTCTGGAAAAGATTTCAGCTTGAACTCTCATCATTTACACCTTCGTTTTCTGTGCTCAGCTCATGTTCCCCGTCTTTCTTCTTGTCAGATCCTTTTCTCTTTGACATTTTGCCTGTGTGCTTTTTGTATTTCTGATTTATTGCTGATTATTTATTATTTCAGTAAAAACCAATGATTGAGATTATCAAACTGAAATTTTTTGTGTTTTCTTTCTATTTGTTTTCTCTTTTGAAGTTCCTTTTATTCCTTTCAATCGTTGCAATAGTTTAGGTTTGTCGAATTTTGGGTTTAGGGTCCTCTTGTTATGTAAGCAGTGTTTACTTTGTTCACATTGTTTTACCATCTCAGTGCTTAGCAAGTTTTCAGTTCCATGTTCTTAGATTCTTATCTGGTTTTGAAATTATCTTTAACAACCAAATTATTGTTAGATCCTTATTTGGTTTTGAATGTCTATTTCAAGTTATGATATGACATAACATGTCTACTATGTGTAACATTTTAGGCCCTTATGGATGTGGCATTTGGAATATCCTAGTTGAGTTACCACATGCTTACCCTTACACATATCCATCTATTGCATTTGTGAACAAAATTTTCCATCCAAATTTTGATGAACTGTCAGCTATTATTTATGTTTATCTACATGTAATATGTTTTAAAATTTTTTTGGAACCATGTACAACTACTGATGATCATCTTTATCCAGCTTATTATCCAATTTTTTTGGCACCATGTACAACAGCTTATGATCATCTTTACTGCGATTATTATCTAGAATGACGGGTGCACTACGATATCCAAAATGACGGCTGCACTGGATCATATATGTAATTATTCATTTGTTGAATCTGAACAATTACATTTGAATGGTAATACATATTTGTAAATTTGACCCTTTTTTAATAGAAAAATGATAAATGATCGTAATTAAAAAAAAAAAATTGTATCATGATGATTTTAGATGTATTTTTTTGTATGGTTTTGACATATAATTCATGAAGAATTTTGAACCACTCAAAATTCTAAATTATTTGTTAAAAAAATATTTCCAATTGTTGTAGAAAATTAATAAAGTAATGTTTTTATTGTATGTATAATAAGAGGATTGTTACACTCTATTAATGTACAAGTTAAAAACATAAGTCACTAATTCAATTCTAAACCATTTATATTTCTTTATTAGTAGTTGCAGCAATAATATACATTTTCATCACAATTTTATTTGAGAACATGGTTGTAAATAAAATTTAAGACAATACAGAAATGTAAATGCTATGATCAAAACTCATTTTCAAGGTATACAAATAATAAAACAAGGTAAATTTTACAAGCATTTAATGTCAATGAGTGTGTTCTTGGTGAATATGTTGTGTAAGCATAAAATATTTATGGTTCAATTAGATGAAGATGATGAACTTTGTTGTTGGGTTAATTTTTTAAGCAACCATATGAAGATAGACCTCTATATACTATGAGGGATAAGGTGAAAGGTGTTTTTCCATCTTCATGCTCATGTTTCATTGAATGAAAAGGTTGTGGTGCACTTTCATATATGAAGAGATGAGTATGAAACTAATTCCAAGTTAGTGTAATTGTTTTAGAATCTTCATGACAAAAATATTGATGATAAGATCACCCTTGACATATTAGTGAAGATAAACTTGTTGTATTTGATCACCATCACTATTCATGCAGCATAATATTCTTGTTTTTCATCACCCTATTTTCAAAGTTTTGAGTATGTGCATGAGTTATTTTTACAACGCACCAAAAATACCAACATACCAATATGTGCATTAGTTATTTTTTCAGTGCACCAAAAATACCAACATACCAAGATAATCAATGCATCAAAATGTATCATGCTAAGTCATGTGTCCATATTATAAATAGCTGTATTTATTCAAAACTAAGTTTATTGTCTTCTTGAAACTTATATATATGAATGTAATTAGAGTTTATGGTTCACATGTATGAGCATGATGAAATATATTAGAATTAGGGTTTGAATCTCTTCTTTAGTGCACTTAATATAAGGATATTGCATGAACCAATCTTATGACTATGACAAGGTTTCCATTGTAAAAATTTTGTGATATACATGGGTGAATCTTGTTTGTGATTTAATCTTAACGATGTGCATGGTTTATGATTATATTGTACTTTCATGCTATATAAGTAAACATGTTTTTGTGATTCTTATCATTTTTGGGTGAGACCTTATCCCCACTTAAATATTGAAAATTCCATTGTCGGTAGGTTATTATTGTTTTACTAGCTAAACTATGGTTTATTTTTAGAGCCAATAATTGGTTCCATTTCTACAATAAAACACAATTTTCAATAAGGAAATAATAATTTATGTCATGGAAACCCTTTAGATGATAAATACAAAGAAAGGGAAATCAAATTTTCAAATAAGGAAATGTAGTTCATTATAATGTATATCAAGCATGGTGGAAGAATAGGCCCATCAATACTAAGATTTGATCATCTATAATCAAGAAATATTGAAAAGAAAAATACACAATTGGTTTTAATGCTCATAAAATAAGGTTATGGTAAAGGGTTTTTATATTGAATATATCAGCACTTTCAGCACAAAAAACTTAAGTAATTTTGAGGAAGGTCTAAGAGGGAGGTTGCTAAAATTGATATCATTGTATGTAAAAATTATATTTGTAGAAAAAAGGATTAATGAAAATGACACCAGATGCAATGGAGGTGTAATCCCCATGTGACCAAGGGGGTAAGAGAAGAAGAGATAGGGCATTTAACAAAAAAAATTCAAAAGGGGATCTAGAATAATTGAAGAAATATAGGATGGAGAGATAAGAGAAGAGAAATGCATTATGAGAGGCAACCTAGAAGTGCTATATACACAATTTGAGAAAAGGAGAGAAGACATATTAGATAGTATTTGAGGAGAGGATGGAGAGATAAGAGAAGAGAAATACATTATGAGAGGTAATCTAGAAGTTATATATAGACAATTTGAGAATGTGATAGAAGACATATTAGATAACTTATTTGAGGAGAAGGAGTCATATGAGAAGGAGAGAGGGAGGAGTGCACTAGAAAAAGATAAGTTATAGAGGAGTGTGATAGATATAAATAAACTCTAGATTAGTGTCCTAGAAAAAAAAATTCACCCTTTTCAAGAGTAAACATCCACAAGTATTCCCCCTCCCCTGCACCCCTTATACACAAAAACTTTTGTTGTTTCTAGTAAAATTTTCATATATATTTTCCTCTATTGGCCTTTTTTATTGAAAATATTTTTTTAATAAGTTAAAAAAAAAATTAAATTATGGTTTTCCACTTGTGTGACCATCACATTTATTCCCAAAGATAAACTACCATCACCCTAGCTCCTTTGATTGTGTTAAGCATTGAAGTGTTTTCCACCATTAATTAATTAATAGAAATTGTTTTTGAATATAATTCTTTACATTTAAACTATATCTCGATCTCTCTATAGTATTTTAATGTTCTTTTATTTTGTTCTCAATCCAACTTATTTTCATTACATGTATATGCCCTCCATTTCTACATTACAAAAGGTTTCCTTCACATAAAGTTGAAAATAATGTTTCAATATATTATACTCCTTTGCTTTAAGTGTTTCCCTCTATATGTTCAATAATAATGAGAAAAATGTTACTAAGTGTAGCAACCCAAAATTTAATAAATTAATTATAAATAAAAACATAGGAAAATGTTGGATATAATATAATTGATTTTTTAACTTAAAATAAATATTTAATAAAGAATTAAATGTTTTATACCTAGATGAATTTGGTAATTGAAAGCAACTATAGAATTTCACATTTCAGTTTAATGGTAGTTGAATTTCAATTCAACTTTGAGATAACTTGAGGTTGAACTATATCTTCATTAGTTTTATTTATTAGTAATACAAAATCATGATATTGTGCCTACTTATGTTATAAATATATGTAACACTAGAAATAGAAATGGTGTTCTGTAACGGTCAAACTCAATATTTATATTTAAATCCATTAAAACATCAGCATCATCAGGAACATATGCGAATCTAGATTTAACAAAACCCATAATATATTTAAATTACTATTGTTAGAAAGAGCTTCTCTTAATTTCGAGAATTATATATATATAGTCCCTACTGACAAGGCCAACCACATGAAGGTGGAAGCTCATTTGACCCCTCCCACCCACCCACCCTAGAATCAAAGAACAAAAATTCGTCAACCTTGATGTGTTTTTAATTCATATGAAATGTGCCAGTGGCATATTATCAAGAATGGCATTATGATCTTCTATTGACAATTTCCATTGTCGATGCTTGTAATTTTTGCTACTCTTCACTGCCTTCAACTGCAACTGGGATGCTATGACTAAATGACTGTATTGAGCACATATAACATGTGAATCGTTGTCTTAAAAAAGAATATGGTATTTACATTTCCTTACTTCGGCAAAGAAATGTCCCATTAAAACCATTGAACCCACACCATACGTATAATTTGACAAGTCTTTAAATTATTGCATCAACGTGATATTTGACCTAGTGCATCTCAATAAATAATAATGCACTTTTTCTGGATTATCTATCGGTGCAATGACATCAAATACATCACCTTCTCTAAATAAATCATAAACACTATCATAATATTTGTCAATCACAAGCGCTTCATTGTCGCGCTCTACATCGCTGATATTTCCAAATGGGGGAAATGGTGTCAATTCTTGGTGTCTCCATGGTTTCAAAAATTTGTTAGTCTAGTTTTGACACTCATCCAAATACTCTACATCATCAATACATGCAATACAAAAGCAAGAGTACTTTCGTTTCTCGATTGTGTGTATATTTGTCATTTTCTTACTCCTAATGGAGTGTAAACCCCATTTTTCGGGGATTGCAATACATTTATGTAGCATTGATCTATCAACATCACCCATTGCAATATTTCAGAAAAAACTTCTCACATTACCCATCCTTTCATTGAATTCATGGCTCAAATTTTGTTTGCACCAATTAAAAACATTGTTTGAATTTGCAAGGAGAGAAGTAGAGTGATTCATTTGATATCTCCTAGTTGCATGTTTCACGCAGGCCACAACACCATCATGTTCTACTTTTCCATGTCTGTTTAAAAAAAAACTCCATGTGTGGTGAACATCTGTGTTTCTATGAAGGCGAGACAACCATAAGAATGATCATGCTGATTTAAACTGACCAGCACAACCATCTTATCACACCCAATTATCTTTAATAGTGACCTTTTGTCTTGATAATTATTTATAAAGCATACCAAAACAACACTAGAAAAAACATGTATCATGTGTATGATCATCACTGATGTAGAAATGACACTCCTTAATCACTTGACGATTATTTTCATTGCTATCAAAACCCTCAACATCAAGCTCTGCATGTCTATACATGATATGAACAAGTATAGATACTAGATTTGAGTGATAATACTCACTCTGTATCTCCTTTTGTGGAGTGAAAGTGTACTTTTCAGCAAAATTGATAATGGATAATATTCAATCCTTTTCCAAATACATCTCGTGATTGCTTAAACTATAAGTCCTTCCATCGTGCTAAGTGAGAGTGCTTGATATATTTATATATCTGATCCCTGAACAAATTCATAAAATCTATCAAAGAGATATCACTTTAAACTAAATTAATCTTTCTTATTGTTGTTGTTGAATCTGTAACAGGAGTATAATCAACATAATCATATCTCTTCCATTTCACAATGCGATTTGATAATTGAGGATCATTTGCAATGTGGTATTTAGCATTAAAAAGGGCCAAATCATAACATTCCTCACATTTTTTACCTCTGACTCATTTTTTCTTATAGAATACTTGATCGTTCTCTCGCACACATAATACTTTAGATACAAATTCATGAACACTCTCAAGAGGGGGTTTATTTGGCCAACATTGCATGCCAAAATCTAGAAATGTCTCATAAAATAATTCGAATTCTACATGGTATCAACAACAACATGTGTTGCGAATAGTGATGGGCCTGACATACAATGCTTTAAGATTCACAAATGTGCTAAGGGAAATATTCACATCAAAATTACTTTCAATAAAAGGTTTGAACATTTCCACTTGAGTGATCTCTATTATGTGTTTGGCATGAGCTTCATAGTTTCCTTTCAATATACGACATTGCAAAACATCATTTTCGTTTGGTAATACATGAGAGTTTAAATGCCAAAAATCTTTTCCCCTGTCCCTCACATTATCTGGAATTCTATCTTGATAAGGTTTCCTACAGATAACACCCCAACATGTAACTTCATCATGCTCATCTAATTGAACCCTAGAGTTTTTATGCTTCCATAAACTTTTTCTTTATGTTTTTAACATTCTTGCAGTCGTAGACAACAAACGACTATTTACAGTGTGTTTTTCCACAATCCCTGTTAGAATATATTTACGAGCAACCATGTAATTATGAGATCGCTTTTTTGTAAGTGATGCAAGGACTAATGTCAGATTTTGTGATACAATCTCATTTGATTTAACCTCTTTGACATTTTGAATGCCCAATAATGTCATTGCATTTCTTAGACATTTTCTCTTTAACAATTTATTTAACAATTGAGCTTGTTCTATGATAGAAATACCTTCAAAATATTCTTTTACTATCTTTTTTACTCTATAATGAGTTGTATGATCAGGCATTGGAGGTCCCATTTC